>JAIUZE010008823.1:0-16566 GCA_022085475.1 Heliosperma pusillum | reverse complement strand
TGCTATTAGCAATCTTATGGTAGAAATTCTAGCAGCTGGTGCATAGGTATCAAAGAAGTCGATTCCTTCTTTTTGCCTAAAACCTTGAATAACCAATCGAGCTTTAAACTTGTCGATAGTACCATCAACAAGTGTCTTTTTCTTAGAGATCCATTTACAACCTAAAGGTTTACATCCCTTTGGCAAATCTGAAAGAACCCATGTATTGTTGCCCATTATGGAATCCATTTCATCATTAATGGCTTCCTTCCAAAATGCAACATCTTGAGAAGCCATTGCTTCTTTAAATGTTCTAGGATCTTCGTCTATGTTATAGCAATAAGCATATTGAAGTCCTAATTCGTTCCTTGACCCTTCTACTAAATAAGTTTGGAAATCGGATCCGAACTCTTTCGGTTTTCTTCCTCTCTTACTTTTCCGAGAACCTACACGAACAACTTTAGAAGAGTCGATCGATATAGAATTTTGGTTGATCTAATCATTTCTGTGAACGATCGAGTTATTTTCTTGGTCGATCGACCGATTGACTTGGTCGATCGAGTGGATACTTTGGTCGATCGAGTGGTTCTGCATCTGGTCGATCGACTGGTTTCTTTGGTCGATCGACACATTGTTTAGTTGATCGACTTTTTCACGTTGCTGATTCATTTCAACGTTGTTATTTGGCACTACGTCTTTAGGCCTCTTCATCGATGTAAATCGATCCTCATCAAAGATGGCATCTCTTGACTCAATTACGGAATGGATTGCAATCGCATGATTGGGTTCTATCACATAGAATCTATATGCTTTTGAATGACTTGCATAACCAATAAATATACAATCGATTCCTTTTTCTCCTAAAGTTTTCCTTTTAGGATCGGGTAGTCTTACAACGGCCCGACAACCCCAAACTCTAAGATAACTTAGATTAGGCTTCTTTTTGTACCAAAGTTCATATTGAGTAATGTCATTCCGCTTGTTAGGCACTCTATTTAATAGGTAGCATGCGGTCAACATTGCTTCACCCCAAAAACCTTCACTCAAACCCGAGTATGAAAGCATGGAATTCATCATCTCCTTTAGAGATCTATTCTTCCTTTCCGCTACGCCATTCAATTGTGGTGTGTAGGGAGGAGTAATTTCATGAACAATTCCACAATTTGCAAAGTACTTAGGATCAAAGTACTCACCACCTCGATCGGTTCGAAGTCTTTTAATTTTACAAGATTGTTGTAACTCAACTTCATTTTTATACATAGCAAATTTATCAAGTGCCTCATCTTTAGTATGCAGTAAATATATATAACAGAAACGAGAATAATCATCAATGAAAGTTCCCATATATTTCTTATTCCCCAAAGACGGAGTAGAATGTAAATCACACAAATCACTATGTATTAAATTCAACATTTCAGATGTACTCACAATATTTTTAAAAGGCTGTCTTGTGATTTTAGTAAGCATACAAGTATCGCATTTCCGAGTTTGTAAATCAAAAGACGGAATTAAATCATGTTTAGACATATGAAGTAATCTTTTATAGTGAACATGGCCAAGTCTAGCATGCCATAAAGAAGAAGAAGAAGAAGAAGCAGTAGAAATCATATACACACAATCATCTATTTTATTAATATTTAACATAAACATTCCGTTACAATAATATCCGAAACCAATAAATATTCCTGACTTTGATAATACATATTTGTCCGATTCAATTACTTGCTTGTAACCGGATTTATTTAATAAACCTCCCGATACTAAGTTTTTCCTTATATCGGGTACATACAATACTTTGTACAATACTATAGATTTTCCGGAACTAAATACTAAAGTAATATTTCCAGAGCCTTGTATTTTTGCGGTTGATTCGTTGCCCATGTGAAGAATGGATCCGTCTTTTACCGGTACATAATCTTTGAACCAAGAACGGTTTTTGCAAACATGTCTTGTTGCCCCCGAATCAATCCACCAAATGATTTCATCATCCTGTACATAATTTGCTTCATCAAAATATGTAACATAATTCTTATTGGAATTATTATTAATACAAGTCAGTATATTACCTTTACTAGTAGAAGCACCTTGGTCCTAAGACCCTTTTCCGGTGCCTTTTCCCGCTAGTTTCTTCTTCCTCACTCGGCAATCCGCCTTGAAGTGACCAACCTTTCCACATATCCAACATGCACTTTTTGGTTTCTTGTTTGGGTCGTCATTAGTTCCATCATAAGGACGTTTCTTGCCCTTGCCTTTCCATTTAGAACTTTCCCCTTGTTCCACCATATTAATGGAGGAATCATTTCGATTAACCTTTTCAGTCGGTTTATCATTTTCCTCAGCCCTAAGGCCTTCCTCGACTTGGAAACTCCTTCCAAGTTGAGCCAAAGTCATTGTTTCCTTCTTATGTTTTAGTTCATGTTTAAAATTTTTCCAAGAAGGAGGCAATTTCTCAATTATGCTGGATACTGACATGTTCTCATTCATAGGCATATCATATTGAGAAAAGCGATTAATAATATGAACTAACTCAATGAATTGTTCCGACACAGGTCGAGAATCAGTCATCTTAAAATTCATAAAACGACTTACCAAAAACTTGCTGCTTGTGGCATCTTCATCCATATACCTCTTCTCTAATTGATCCCATAGTAAAGTAGAAGATTCAACATGTTGATACATATCAAACAAAGTATTTGACATACCATTTAATATATGTCCACGACATATATAATCATCATTCTCCCACTTAGCCTTCCTACGGAGGGCATCAATAGCCTGATCGTCTTCCGGTTCCGGAGGACATGGAGTAGTAATCACATAGGCAACTTTCAAGTGAGAAAGTTTGAAGTGCATTTTCTTCTGCCATCTTCGAAAATCAATTCCTTCAAATTTTTCCAGTATCTCAAACTTACTTTTTCCTTTCACATCATCCATGATAGAGTCACAATATAATGTAAATACTTTCTAAAAATGTTGTATAATATGGGACTATATATAGTGAAACAAACAGGATGAAAATAGAAAGATTGGTGCTTGGATAAATGTAGAGTCGCAAAGTACTGCACTCCTTAGAAAGTATTTCGCCCCTTATAAGCCTAAGGTTACCACGAAATCAATCCTAGGATAAAACTACACTGACCTTTGAATCTTAGGCTAGAAACAAAGAAAACTTTTTCTGTTTTGTAAGATTAGTAGATAGTAGAAATCTGAAATATTTGTTGTATTTGATTATGATGTGCTTCCTTCTATTTATAGAAGAGTTTGCACCCTATGACATATCAGTCAAAAGTCATGTAGAGGATTTCAATGAACAAGAACATTTTGTTGGTCGAGTAACAAAACTACTCGATCGACTGACAAACCACTCGATCGAGTAAATTAAAGAGCTCGATCGAGCAGATTAAGTTGGTCGAGTAACAAAACTACTCGATCGATCAAAGTCAAAAAACTTGCAATCTTCGATTTAGTCGATCGACCAAAAATCCAGTCGATCGACTAAATCACAGTTCATATAATTGAGATTTTGTCTCAATGCGTCTTTGCATATTAATTCTTTTATTCCGTACATCCCGTTAGCTTGATAATTGATTTATATACGAACGTGTACTCCACACTCCCAATCCATATTATAACGTTACGAGCTTCCGTATGATTTCTACCACGATATCCAATTATACTTAAATGATTGATGACACTTAAATCAGCAACAGCAACGTCCATCTTCTACCCACGCCACCATCTCCGACTCGGTTTCCGGCAGGTTCTTTCTTTACCAACGTCCATCTTCGTGTGAGCTTGTTTCATCTTGTACTCCGTTCCCTCGTTGAAGTTTCTTTCTTAACTTGTCACCATTGCTCAATTCTTGTGATGAAGCAGGTTCCTTTGGAAAGGTCGTGGCTACAAACCGATCAGCTATCGACACCATACAGGTAACAAGAATCTGTCAGTTTAATTGTAAAACTATTTGACTTGATCTCATATGTACGATCATCTCAAACAAGACTTAATGTAGTTTAAAAACTGTATATGCAGAGCTTTGAGGAATGAGGATGCCAAAGAAAAGATCAGACAAATGTTTCAAAAAGCCCAACATTCAGTTTCAGCATATGATACTGCGTGGGTAGGGGTAGCAATGTCCCCTTCCCTAACTTCTCCAAGTACTCCTTGTTTTCTGGGTAGTCTAGAATGGATACTGCAAAATCAGTTAGATCCTTCACTAGGCAAAGACATCCTTTCATCCACGTTAGCTTTGTGTACTTGCTCTGAAAACATGGGGTGTATTTACAGAGTTGGTAATTATTGAGTTCTTGTTAAGGGATTTGAATCATCATTTTAAGGATTTAGTAAGTGTCCCCTTCCTCTAGGCGAGCAATGATCCTCTCCATTTTCATTCATTAATCAACCATTTTGGAAAAGATTTTATTCCGATTTAAAATAGAGCAGAAGGTGTATAGTTTCTCAGGTGTAATCGACTTTGTTCTTTTCACCAAATTCCTTTTAGAATCCAAGGACAGTCTGCTAGCTTCAGAAACTTGAATATGGCATATATATCAGAAGCACTAGGAATATCACAAGATTGGGGAATGGTAATGGCTTATCGACAGAAGAATGGGTCCTTATTCAATTCGCCATCTACCACCGCAGCAGCTTTTACCGAGCTCAAAGATTCACATTGTCATAGCTATCTTTGCTCGGTCTTGCAAAAATTCGGAAATGCAGGTTTGCTGTTATAGTTTTCTTGTGTTTTTCTTTTCACTACATAATATAATATCAGGCTCTATACCAATGCTTTTTTTTGTGGCCATTTCAGTTCCAACTTTATACCCTGCTGATGCATATTTTCGACTATACATGGTTGACATCCTGGAAAAAATGGGAATTAGCAGGCATTTTAATGAAAACATTAGTCAAGTCTTGAATGAAACGTTTAGGTAAGATCCTGAACTATATATGAAGATCCTGAACTACATTTTAAGGAAAACATGAATTTTTATTCTATTATTTTCGAAACTATTTTCTAATTTCTTTGGCTGTGAAAGGAGCCTTAAGGGGAAAAAAATATAGTTACAAGGGCGGACCGTAGGAGGATTTAAAGAAAATGAGAAATATTACTCTAAGGGGATATAGTTATGGAATATCTGTGATGGTGCTGCTTGGTTTTAAACAACATTACGCGATTTTCTCTAAGGCTCCCGCCTATGGCTAGACAAGGGTGTCTGATTGTTTACAAATGACCCATACTGAAAATTGCTTCTAGAATTACGTCAATTGACTCCCACCTCACTTAACAAGAAACAAGTACGATTCTGCAAGTGCTGTTGCTTTAATCCATCAAATTCTAAGAATCAAAGCCAAAGAACGAGTCTTCGGTTCCACTGAAAAAAGAAATGTGTTATTTCTTTGTTTTCTGTTTTTTTATTCTTCATCATCTACAACATATTATTTGCGCAGACAGTGGAAGGAAGGACATGAAGACATATATTCCGATTTCAGTGCATGTATGTTGGCATTTCGGCTGTTACGCCAGCATGGATATGATGTCTCTTCAGGCATGCTGGAGTGTAAACTACTAAGGTTCACAAGTTTTAAGTGATTTGATTAGTTTGACTCAAACTGAAAACAATATCAAGTAACAAGGGATGTTGTTTTAGAGATTGTGAGTTGTTTAACTGAAAGACTCAAGGGATATGACTTGGATACAATCCTCTACAGCATGGCACAAGAGAAAAAGGATTCAAGACTGGTTTTAGAGACAGTTTCAAGTGTTACAGCAAAGCACAAACACCCTAGACTAACCTCAACAGCAAGTAAGTTAAACCACAGCAAAGCACAGGTATAACTTGACTCACAATACAAGGCACTGATCAAACACCTTGGAGATGTATCAGGCTTGTTTCAAACTACAGCTCTTAGCACAAGTTTGATAACATTGAGTGATTTCTCAAAGTTTAATTCATTCATTCATAAAAGTCTGCCTACAACAGTCATACAAGACCCCTTTATATAGAGAGGTTGATATCTTGTGAGCCATTGGATGTATAGATCATCCAAGGGCTAGCTTAGGATCTAAACTACTTCTACTGACACTAATTAAGAGCCTCACAATAGGACGAGCTCAACAACTAATAAGAACAGACACAAGACACAAAAGAAAAACAGACTGAACAAAAGCAAATAAAGCAGTTTTGGATTTTTCCTGAAATGGAAATCTGTTGCTCTTGTTGTCTTGCTGCCTTGCCTGGGTGTGTTGCTGCTCCTTGGGACTCTCTATTCTTATTATAACTTAGATAAGACCTGCCTTGGACGATGACAAGTTGACTTAAACAAAAGGAAACCACAATCTGACATGTACCTTCTCTGTTTTAGTTGTTTGCTGGACTCTAACTTGGGGTGTCTGTTTCATGAATTTTTACTAGACTTCAAAAGGGTTTGTCCTGGGCAAACTTGTAGCTTAATGGGTTGGCTTGATGGTAGGCCATGGTGGGGGTGGTTGGGATGCTCTGGTGTACCTCCTAGATACAGAGTTTGTGAATTGGTCTGTCTGTGCCTGAAGGTTTTTTTGTCTGTCTTGTGTGGGTAATGTGGGTTGTATTGGGGTTTGGCATGGGTTGTTGAGTCTTGGACTGTCTTCTTCATTGGGGTGGCTTGGCTTGGGTTGTTCTTGACTTGTCATAACTTGTTGTTTAGACCTTGTAACTCGAGCTTCCATCTGAGGGGTCAAGCTTGTCTTGTATGTGGTTTGATCATCAAGACCCCTTGGGTGAGCTCCTGCTGCAGCCTCCCCAGGTTGAAAAGGGCTTGACCTCAAGCCTATGTCTTCCTCCCCCTCAGAGTCTTCATAGAAGGGACTGAGATCTCCCACATTGAATGTTCCATGGACTGCATACTCTCCTGGTAGATCAATTTTGTAGGCATTGGGACCTATCTTCTCTGTGACTTGAAAAGGACCATCTGCCCTGGGCTCTAGCTTGTTCTTTCTCTTGGAAGGGAACCTCTCTTTCCTTAGGTTGATCCATACTAGGTCTCCTGGTGCAAAGTCTTTCTTGGTCTTAGGAACCTTGGCATTCTTCTTGTATAGATCATTGGCTTTCTCAATTTGCTTTCTGACTGATTCATGGAGTTTTAGCATTTGTTCCACCCTCTTCTTGGCATCATAGTGGACCTCTGACCTGCACACATTAGACAAACTCAAAGGCATTAAGGGGTTAGTACCATAGACCACTTCAAAGGGGGAGTGGCCTGTGGCTGCTGATGGAGCTCTATTGAAAGAGAACTCTGCTTGAGCCAACTTCAAGTCCCAATCCTTGAGAGATTTGCTGACTATACACCTCAAGATTCTTCCCAAGGTCTTGTTAGTCACCTCAGTTTGGCCATCAGTTTGAGGGTGATGGGAGGTACTAAACAATAACCTAGTGTTAAGCAGTTTCCACAATGTCCTCCAGAAATGGCTCATAAACTTTGTGTCTCTGTCAGACACAATGGTCCTTGGAACTCCATGTAACCTCACCACCTCATCAAGGTATAGCTCTGCTACACTCACAGCATCCTCAGTCTTCTTGCATGCAATGAAATGTGCCATTTTACTGAACCTATCCACAACCACCATGATAGAATCCTTCCCTCTTGCTGTCCTAGGCAATGCCATTATGAAATCCATACTAACATCCTCCCAAGGCCTACATGGGACTGGTAGGGGAGTGTAAGGTCCTGCTTGGAAAGAACTCTTGGCCTTTTGACAAACTCCACACCTTCTGAGCACTATTTGAACCTCTCCCATCATCTTAGGCCAGTGGAATTGATCTTGTAGTATGTCCACAGTTTTCTGAACCCCAAAGTGTCCTCCAAGGCCACTCCCATGTACCTCCTTGATCAATAGGTTCCTATAAGATCCTCTGGGGACACACAACTTGTTTCCTTTAAACAAGAATCCATTTTGCAAAGTGTATGGTGAGTCAATGGTTCTTGTTCCCTCTTTCTGTGCTAACCAATCTTCTTGCAAAGTCTGGATCTTCTTGATACATGTCCTTCATGAACTCAAAGCCAAGAACCCTTTGCTCCATAGTTGATAGCAGAGTGTACCTCCTAGACAATGCATCAGCCACCACATTTTGTTTGCCCTCTTTGTACTTGCTAGAAAAGGTGAATGATTGAAGGAACTCCACCCACTTAGCATGTCTGTGACTGAGCTTATGCTGGCCTCCTATGTACTTCAATGCCTCATGATCAGAGTGTAAGACAAAAGGTTTGGGCTTCAGGTAATGACTCCAATGCCTCAGAGCTCTGACAAGAGCATAGAACTCTTTATCATATGTAGAATAGTTTAGCTTGGCACCACTTAGCTTTTCACTAAAGTAGGCTACAGGTTTCTTCTCTTGGATGAGGACAGCTCCAATTCCCACTCCACTTGCATCACATTCAACCTCAAATAGGCAATCAAAGTTTGGCAATCTTAGGATAGGTGCACTGCACAAGAGCTTCTTCATGTGTTTGAAAGCCTGTAAAGCATTCTCAGTCCAAGTGAACTCTCCCTTCTTCATGCACTCAGTGAGAGGTGCTGCAATGGTGCTAAAGTCCTTAATGAATCTTCTGTAGAAGGATGCTAAGCCATGGAATCCCCTTACTTCTGTAATACTCCTAGGGATAGGCCAAGACTGGACTGCCATGATCTTGTCTTGATCAACTGAAATGCCTCTACCAGATACCACATATCCTAGAAACTTGACTTCCTCAGTCATGAAGGTGCACTTCTCAAGCTTCCCAAAGAGCTTGCTCTCCTTAAGTATTTCAAACACAGCCTCAAGATGCCTCAAATGATCATCCTTGCTCTTGCTGTAGATGAGGATATCATCAAAGTATACCACCACAAATCGCCCTAGGCAAGGCCTAAGCACTTCTGTCATCAATCTCATGAAGGTACTTGGGGCATTTGACAGGCCAAAGGGCATGACAAGCCACTCATAAAGGCCATGCTTTGTTTTGAAGGCTGTCTTCCACTCATCTCCTTCTCTGATCCTCAATTGATGGTAACCTTGCCTCAAGTCAATCTTAGAAAAGAACCTTGAGCCACTTAGCTCATCCAACATGTCATCAAGCCTAGGTATAGGGAACCTATACTTGACTGTGATGTTGTTGATAGCCCTGCTATCTATGCACATCCTCCAAGTCCCATCCTTCTTAGGAACCAACAATGCAGGCACAGCACAAGGGCTTAATGACTCCCTTACAAACCCTTTACTCATCAACTCTCCAACTTGCTTTTGTAGCTCTTGTGTAGCCTTAGGATCACATCTGTAGGCTGGTCTATTAGGTAGTACAGACCCTGGCACAAGGTCTATTTGGTGTTCAATCCCTCTCAAAGGGGGTAAGCCATCAGGAAGTTCCTCTGGAAACACTTCCTTGAACTGATCAATGAGGGGCTTAACATCTGCAGGGATCACCTTAGACTCTTCTTCCTGAACTTCCTTTGATAGCAGCATTACTATAGGTTGCTCCTCACTACACTCCTTGACCATTGCTGACTCAGATAGAAATACAACTCCACTAAAATCCTCAGCCATACTTGGACTTCCATAGCTCTTCTGGTGTGGTGGCAAGGGGGCTAATGTCACCTTCCTGCTCCCATGCTTGAAAGAATAGGTATTGCTTCTTCCTTGGTGTATGGAGCTTTTATCAAACTCCCATGGCCTTCCTAATAGCAAGTGACAGGCATCCATTGGAACCACATCACACAATACTTCATCCTTGTACACACTGCCAATGGAGAAAGGGACCATGCATTGCTTATCCACCTTAACCTCTGCTCCCTTACTCAGCCATCTCAACTTATAGGGGTGAGGGTGATCTTGAGTGCTCAACTTCAGCTTATCAACCATAGTAACAGAAGCCACATTGGTACAACTACCTCCATCTATAATAAGGTTACAAACCCTCCCTTGTATGGTACATCTGCTCCTGAAAATGAGGGACCTTTGATCCTCCTCCAAAGGTATCTGTTGTGAATGCATTACTCTCCATAGGACTAAGCTGTGGCCTGTGTCAGGGAGTGCCACTATTGCCTCCTGACTAGACTCTTCTTCCTCACTCACCACTTCTTCAACCTCAGGCTCATCCCTCTCATACTCAACTAGACCCTCTTTCTCCCAAGCCTCAACTTCCATTATAGTTAAGGTCTTCTTAGAAGGGCAATCCTTCCTGAAATGTCCATAGCCTTGACATTGGAAGCACCTAATTCTGTTCTCAGTCAATGAAGTGCTTGGCTTTTGACCCATGATGCCCTTACCCTTGTCTAAGATAGGTGGGGGTGCTGTCTTGGGGGTATCCATGGTTCTAAACCCACTATAAGGTCTGGTTTGAAAAGGCCTAACAGGTTTTGGTGTAGCAGGCTTAGTCTTCCCTATCTTCTCAATTCTCAGAGATAGGTTGACAACATCATCAAATGACCACAGAGGTTGCATCCTAACCTTGTTAGCAATGTTCTTATCTAGACCCTCTAAGTACCTAGCAATCCTTTGCTCAGGTTTCTCATTTATATCACATTGTAAGGTGAGTTGTTCAAACTCCCTCAGATAAGATTCAACAGGTTTGTCTCCTTGTTTCAACTTAGATAACTTGATAAACAGATCCTGGGTGTAATCCTTAGCAACAAATTTGTCTAACAGTTTCTTTTTCAGTTTAGTCCAAGACTTGATGGGTTCCTTACCCTCCCTAGCCCTTAACCCTTTCATAGTCTCATACCAAAGGGAAGCATACCCTTTCAGTTTAAGGATGGCTACTTTAAAAGACTTGGAATCATTGTATCCCTTGTACTCAAAGATCCTTTCTACTTCTCTAAGCCATTCTAACAAGTCATCAGGATTAAGACTACCAGAAAACTCAGGGATATCTACCTTAAGATGCTTGTCTGTGTTCCTGTGGATGGAAGCTCTGCTTCTTGTTGAGTCATCTGAGTCTGGATACTCTTCATCATCAGGTGGCCTTCCTCTGCCTCCTCCTTGGCCTCTTCCACGTCCTCTACCTCTTCCTCCAGCAAGCAAATGGTTGCCTATAACTTGGTCCAAGGTTCTGGTTAGGGTGGTTACAATCCCAGCCAGATCCTCCATCCTTGCTTCTACTCCTGCTAGTCTCTCTTCACTCATTGGGCTATTTTTGTGTTTTTAAATGTAGTTAGGGAAAATGAACTCACTAAGACTCTCAACCAAAGCTCTGATAACCAATTTGGAGTGTAAACTACTAAGGTTCACAAGTTTTAAGTGATTTGATTAGCTTGACTCAAACTGAAAACAATATCAAGTAACAAGGGATGTTGTTTTAGAGATTGTGAGTTGTTTAACTGAAAGATTCAAGGGATATGACTTGGATACAATCCTCTACAGCAAAGCACAAGAGAAAAAGGATTCAAGACTGGTTTTAGAGACAGTTTCAAGTGTTACAGCAAGCACAAACACCCTAGACTAACCTCAACAGCAAGTAAGTTAAACCACAGCAAAGCACAGGTATAACTTGACTCACAATACAAGGCACTGATCAAACACCTTGGAGGTGTATCAGGCTTGTTTCAAACTACAGCTCTTAGCACAAGTTTGATAACATTGAGTGATTTCTCAAAGTTTAATTCATTCATTCATAAAAGTCTGCCTACAACAGTCATACAAGACCCCTTTATATAGAGAGGTTGATATCTTGTGAGCCATTAGATGTATGGATCATCCAAGGGCTAGCTTAGGATCTAAACTACTTCTACTGACACTAATTAAGAGCCTCACAATAGGACGAGCTCAACAACTAATAAGAACAGACACAAGACACAAAAGAAAACAGACTGAACAAAAGCAAATAAAGCAGTTTTGGATTTTTCCTGAAATGGAAATCTGTTGCTCTTGTTGTCTTGCTGCCTTGCCTGGGTGTGTTGCTGCTCCTTGGGACTCTCTATTCTTATTATAACTTAGATAAGACCTGCCTTGGACGATGACAAGTTGACTTAAACAAAAGGAAACCACAATCTGACATGTACCTTCTCTGTTTTAGTTGTTTGCTGGACTCTTAACTTGGGGTGTCTGTTTCATGAATTTCTACTAGACTTCAAATGGGTTTGTCCTGGGCAAACTTGTAGCTTAATGGGTTGGCTTGATGGTAGGCCATGGTGGGGGTGGTTGGGATGCTCTGGTGTACCTCCTAGATACAGAGTTTGTGAATTGGTCTGTCTGTGCCTGAAGGTTTTTTTGTCTGTCTTGTGTGGGTAATGTGGGGTGTATTGGGGCTTGGCATGGGTTGTTGAGTCTTGGACTGTCTTCTTCATTGGGGTGGCTTGGCTTGGGTTGTTCTTGACTTGTCATAACTTGTTGTTTAGACCTTGTAACTCGAGCTTCCATCTGAGGGGTCAAGCTTGTCTTGTATGTGGTTTGATCATCAAGACCCCTTGGGTGAGCTCCTGCTGCAGTACCCATAGAGAATTATGTGTATATGGCGTCTTGACCATTCTAATTCTAAATGAGTATCTTGGACCATGACATTGATAGGCCTTACTATCTTTAACGAGCATATGGAGTTTACCGCTTAATAGCTTTTGTGTCCCGGCTTGGTGGATCTCCAAGTCGGGGCATGGCTGCCATTGCTTCCACTTTGGGGGATGGAGCCAGCTTCAGTACTAGCCAACCCTTTGGTGGATCTCCTTAGGGATACTCATGTGATGAGTCTTGGGTGCGATGGATCTTCGCATTTCTCTAGGTCTGCGCAGTCTAGGTTTAGGGTAGAGTTGTATCTTGGCCATGTTATTAGGGTAACCTCTGAGCTAAGATATGTGCTTTGGATCTGGGCCATGTTTTAAAGGTAACCGATGAGCCTAGATGTGTGCTTGGTATTTGGGCCATGTTATTAGGGTAACCGCTGAGCCTAAATATATAAGTATATCCTACCTCGCGGTATAGACTCGAGTTACAGAAGTCTTCTATTGACTGTGCTAAGAACTTATGCCTGTTTGTAGAAGTAATTGATTTCTGTTGTATGGATTCACATGAAGTATTCGAAGGTGAGAGTGCAAGCCGGGCTAGGTTGATAGAGTTTGGATTAACGGAGTTGTTAACTGTTCACTGATTTGATATTATGTTTGATTAGGGTTGAGTGTGATTCATGGCCATGTTAACGGTAACCTCTGAGCAGCTACCAGCTTTCCCTACCTCGTATTATAGAGTATTATCAGATTCACATGATATCTTCATATGATAGTAGTTAGATGTAGTTAATTGTATTCTTAACATGAAAATCTATCGTATATATGTTAAAAGTGTTGTATTTCCATATACATCTCTTTTATGTTTTTCATGTTTAATTAAACTCGACATTTCGTGGCTGGGAGAACTCGGAGTTACTCCCCACTGACTGTGGCTTCCGTGTTTATATTTTATGCGGTTGGCAGGTTTGTGATGCATACTTGGGTACATTGACGAGCTAGCGAGCGAAGTATTTACCTTGGACCTATATTCGGTTCTTAGGATTGTATATTATTATACACTCTTTTATTTCCGTATTTATACGGGAGATATGTCTCCCGTTTCAGATATTTTTTATGTATAATATTATTTCCTTTTTGTTATGAACCTTTTTCTTTAAGACACCTTTGTTATGATGAATATATTTAATAGTAGGTTCCGGTTTTAAAATTTACCGATTTTCACTAAGTGAACCTATTAGAAACGTATTCTCATCTTTTATTTATTTTAAAATATTTTGTGCTTCCGCCACAGGTGAGGGTTTGGGTTGTCACTCGGATTTTTAAATACGACTCGAAACAATAATACATTCTATTTAAAAACTTAACCTTGATTGGAGAGCCTAAGAAATTTACTAGAAAAACTTGGTGTAATTTTCGGGGTGTTGACATCACCCTCCTTTTAAAAAGTTCGTCTCGGAAACTTAGAAGAAGGAAGTAAATATAGGAGGTCTGTCTATCTCCGAAAATTGTTAATAAAACATATATTGTATTAAAAATACAGGGTCTTTATCAATGGAACGGAAAGGTTCTCATCGGCAGTTTAAGAAAAGAACATCGAACTCCCAAGTCAAAAGACTTTAAAAGATACATTTTCGCATCAATAAATGAGAAAACTAGTTATCGAACGTCTTCAATAACAAGTCTCAACACTCCTTGACGGTAAAACTACTCGAAATCATGAAAATATTTCAAAAAGCTTTCAGCTCAAAAATTTCATAGTAAAGGTAATAATTCTACTATCTATGCCTAAAAATTCTAACTAAAGCTTCTATTCATCTATCTATAAGAAGCGATATTCGATAGAAGGAACGGAATATTCGAAAAAATAAATCGAATAGAAGGAGGAAAGAAAGAAATTTACCTCAAGCAAAGAGTTCGGGATATTTAGCTAACATTTTAGCTTCGGGTTCCCAAGTTTCTGATTCGACGTTTCGAGTAATGGTGAGGTTGGGCCGTGTACATATAGAGAAAATATGGAGTAACATGACCTTTGTTAATAGAAAATGAAGGAAAATAGTGTGATAAGAGTAATATTGATTGCATATGATTGGAAGATTGTTACGACGTGTTGTCGAGGTTAGAAGCTTGAGGTAATAAGAAGGTAGTCGTGTTATGGGAGGACTAAATAGTGAAAGTGAATATTTGGGATAATGAGTAGTTGTAAGTGGTGCGAATTGGAAGAAGTATAAACAGCGAATTGGTGATGCAAATGAATAATTGAAGCAATAGAATAAAGTAAATTGAAAAATATTTATGAATTTACGAAATAATTTGTATTGCGAATTATGACTTAGAAAGAGACAAGTGGAAGAGCAATATTTGGAGGATCATATTTTGAGGTAAGTATTACGGATGCAAAGGGCATAGTTTGGTAAGAAAGAGTTACGAAAAGGTGATAGTATTTTCGAATGGATTGATAAATGATTATGTGATAGAATAATATAGTTTAAAGGTATATTGGAAGATAATATTTGGTGGAAAATTGTCGGTTAGTAATCGAAGAGAATGTTGTGGAAAGTTAGGTGGAATCATTTATGACTTTGGAAGTACTCTAGGTAGTGGCTTGTGTGAGATGTATTGACATTTGGTGGTGTATTGATAAAATACCGTTATTATGGAAATTTGGCAGCCTGAAGTGTTGGGTTGATGTAATGGGGAGACAAGAGATTTAAATGAGAAATTATGAATGAATATTCAGATAGAGTTGTTATTCGTTAGTGGAATCTTTCACGAGGATGTGGGACTAAAGGAAGAATGAGAGCTATTGAGTCTAAAAAGGGAATGTGAGAGTTTTTTATGTTTATATTTAGTAGCTATCTTGAGATAGCGGTTTTCGTACTTGTGGATCATTTTGCTGGGAGAGATGCGTTGATGGAGGAAGACAAGTCGTGGTTGAGTTGAGAATTTTATGAAGAGACTATGGTATTATTTGAAGGAATGTTATAGTTGAGTGTGGAGGTAGTTTTAAGAGTAATGATTTCGCGGTCTGTTTTGATGTCAGGTAGGAAATGTGAAGTGTCGAGGTGGTAATTCCTAATTAGTTGTGTTGGTGGGTTAACTTTTGTGGTATTGAGTGACAAGAATTTAGACTTTGTGAACAAGAAGAGAGTAATATGTCGTAGTTGCGCGAGTTTGAGGGTGACGTTTGGGATATATGGGAATCTAGTTTTCTTGTTGGGATTGCCTATGTGTTATTAGTAGCTCGTTACTTGTATGATGGATTAGTGGACTAAGGGCTAAGTGTTTTCGTGCAACGATTGGAGACAAGTGTATGGAGAAGTATTGGTAGTATGTGTGTGTCAAGTGAGGTTACCTTTATCATGGCTTGTATAGTCTTTTGTTGTGTAATGGTGTCATTAGTCTGGTGTTCTGTTAAGCCGGCAGTGTGATAATGCGAGTCTCCATGGGTTAGTTGTAGTATCGAGTCTTGAGGGCTTGCAGTAATTATTTGTTGGGAATGTGTATCGAGGTCGTATTTTTTTGTTATAGTTTTGTTAGCTATTCATTAATAGAAAAACATTAATTTGCGGCTATCTATTTGAGGCGTTTTTGCCAAATAGCCTCAAATTGGAATTAAAGCCTTTTATTTTTTTATACAAGAATTTGTATTTGAGGCGTTTTATATCAAAAACGCAGCAAATACTTCATTTGAGGCTTTTTACCGTAAAATGCCTCCAATAGAAATAAGACTAGAGCTTCAAAATCCCAATATCCACGGCTCTATCCCCATTCACAACTCACACATACACATTTGCTCTGACTCGATCCTCCTTGACATCGACCACAATCGCTCCGCCAACCACCACTAGCGCGCTCCATGCCCGCCTTCCATCAAGCTAGCGGACTAGTACATGAAATTACATCTGTTTTACAAACAGTAAGTTCTCTCTCCCATCGATTTCAATCCCAAAATTGCTTGCTTTTGGATCTCGTTTTTTTCTTTTCCCAAGCTTGATTATTGTTTAGTTACAAGTAATTCAAAAGAAGGCTTGTACTTTATGCAAATTTAAGTGGGTAGTCTTTAGAAACATATACAACGATAGATATTGCTGTTTCTAAATTAGGTTTTGTGATTAAATTGTGATTTTTGTAAAATTAGT
>JAIUZE010008822.1:0-18207 GCA_022085475.1 Heliosperma pusillum | reverse complement strand
TTGTTGGTGGTTTCTAGTAAGAGTTTTGATGAAACTAAGAAGATTAGAGTACGTAATGAATCTTACATGTGGATTGTTAGTTGTGGAGTCTACCGTGCCGATGGACTTCAGTAGATACTAAATGGATCTGAATAATTAGGTTATTGGCTTGAAATCTCGTAATTGTGGAATATTTTTATAGGAATTCTGATGATTGAAAATTATGAGTTGCAAATTGGGTAAATTGCATTCTCTTGAGGATTTGGTTTATTAGTAGAGTTAGTGATGTCGAATTCTTTTAGATCTTCCTGCCGACTTCATCGTGATTCTTCCTATCCCTAAGAGTTCGATTTGTTTCGTTTTTGCGTGTTTTATATATATTTTGTTACCCTGAATCGTGTGTGTGATGTTCGAGTCGCTCTATGTACGTGTAATGTCTTGTTATTTGATTTTATCTTTGAGAAAACCTTCGAATTTCCATATTGTATTTCTAAATTAACTTTTTAAAGAAGTCTAAAGACGGATTTTGTACCCTCTTTTTGGAGAAAATAGATTTCTTTTGCTTTTATACTTGGATTTTGCGTTTGGTTGGATGTTTGGACTTGTTATTGGAGACGTCTGGTGACTAGTTCTGCACTTACTAACACTTGTTTTGATTTTCGATTTCACTATTTCTACATTGATCTGATTTGGATAACTAGAGTTCTCGTTCGCGACGGGCACTCTTGAGATCCGTAAATAAAGTTTCGCACTTATGTAAAATTTTTGAAAGTTTTTTCGAGAAGAACCTCGTTTCATTAATGAGACCCTTGTAAAAGTTTCGTGTTGATTTTGAAAATCGATTCTTGTCTTTGATACTTTTGTTTTCTACTCTCAAGTTTCGAGGACGAAACTTTTTAAAAGGTGGGGTGATTGTAACACCCGCAAATGTACCCTATTTTTATAGTAAAAATATTATACGGATACTTTTCAGCGAAATTTAGTTTTAGTTTAGAATTAAATTTCCCGTGTCTAATTTATAATTTCCGAGTTCGTTTTCGGACTTTACGCGGGATTCCGAGTAAGTTACGTCTTAAGACGTTTAAAAGGCTTTTTCTCATGTTTTCCACTTACTCCTTCATATACTCCCTCAAACCCTAAACTCCCTCACAACTCACTCTTCCTTCCTCATCATGTAACCACCCAAAACCTAAGCTCCATTCTTGCTCAAACTCATAATCGACACTACTCATTCGTTACTTGCTCAAATCCGCTAAATTCCGTCTTATTCTTTCCCTCTCATCGTCCTCTATCCTTATTGGTAATAAAGTTACCGTCTTTCTAGCTTTTCAATTTATCCGTCTTTCTCAAAGGTGAATTATATTCATCTTTTGTCGTCTTTGTATAGGTGGAAACCTTCAAGACCCCGACAAAGTTTACTATCTAGTAGGGGAAGGCTTAGAAATCGATTGAAGACGCGTAAAGGTAACGGTGAAGGGTTACTCGATATCATTTACGTGTTTTATGTGTTTTCTATGTTAGAAATCGTATTTAGAATAAGGTTAGTAATTATAGGAATTGTGTTATTGATGATGGTTGTTGTTAGTTGTTAATTGATATGAGAATTGATGGTTTGTGTTGATAAATGATGATTGTTGTATGTTGTTGACAAGTTGAAAGAAATGAGAATCGCGTGCCTGAGACCAGGACGCTGGCAGCGTTGCCTGGCGCTGGCAGCGTTTCATGCTGCCAGTTTTCCCCAAAGTTGAACCTTTGAATTCTATTCCCGCCTTGACTTTCCTTGACCCTTTGGACTTAGTTTTCTTGCATTGTTGATTTGTTTGTAGCCCACTCCAAATTGTCAGGTCTTGGGGTTGACTTTGACTTTTGTTGACTTTCGGGTTTGACTTTGAATATTAATGTTTCGAATATATGATAATCCTTTCGCTTGTATCGCATGTTTTGTGACGGTTTTTGATATGTTCCAGTTTGAGTCGGTTTTACAAATGTTACGGTTTGAGCACTAATTTCCTATGTGCTTTGTACTCTCATTCCCTTGGCTACCTCGACGTTCGTAAGGCTGGAATGTCGGAACGGGGAGTGTATCCTTACTGCTTAATTGCATGTGTTAGTGGGCATATGACGACGTTGTTGGGAGGCGAACGCTTTGCGTTGATCGACCCCGCCGTCAAATGTTGTATACTTGCGAGGTGGTGTCATTTGCATGTACCGTACCGCTTGTTATGAGGCTTGTGCTCTTTTCCGCCTCTTTCGTGAATGTCGACCGAATTTGAGGTACTCGGCGTCTATGATTGACCGAGTCTTGGATGCGAAATGTTATCGCATGTCGAATCGGAAAATGTGATTCCGAGAATCTGGCCAGATTTAGACTAGGACCGTATTATGATCGTCGTGCTACCGGGAGAAAATTATTCTACATATACGAAATGAGTTGAATCGTGTATGCGTTCAGGGAATGTTTTATCCCGTGGATGCCTTTTAATCATACTTGCATGTACACGGTGCTAGTGCGTGGCATTTACCGTGAGAGATGTCGTCAACGTATTGTACGTTTGGTTGGATGATTATATGATTGATTATTCATGATCTTTGGATGACTTGGCATGGTTTGTTTGTCGAGTATCAATCTTATCAAACTTATGCCGCTAACGGTGAGATGCAAGCCCTAGTGAGTGTATGGTTGCCTAAGAGTGTCATCCCCGAGTCTTTCTATAATATGATGGTTACGGTTTTGTACTTCATGTATCGATATTCTTATGTATTGAATTGCCTATTTATTCTTCTCGTATTTCACATGTTTATTCATATATGCATGCTTCTACTTTTGTATTTCCGTTTAAGTTCGTTATTTGTGATATGGCTAAGAGAACCCGGAGTTACTCCCCACTGACTGTGGCGTTCATGTTTTTCATGGATGAACATGTTGCTTGATTGGATGGCTTTTTGCTTGTGGTATTTTGGGTTCGCGTGTGAGCTAGCGGGCGTTGGCCTGGATGAATCACCTCTAGACGTTGTTTAGCTAGTTTGCTAATAACTTTGATGTTTGATACATTTTGAGAGACTACGTCTCTTTGTAGTATATTCTATTTTAGTTGTATTTATTTGACATTCCTCGTATTTCTATCTTGCATGTAAAGTTTTTTAAAAACATCGTATTTTCCGCTATATAAATCACATGCTTGTTATGTTTAATTTCCGCATTCGCGAGGGTTGTCACAAGCTGCCCCTACCGGTAAGTTGCACCCGATCAATTGCCTCGCCTCCTCCGAGTCGACCCTCATGGCCGTCGACGACCACTCCAACGCCTCCTCCCCACACGGCATACCTGAGATCATGTCGTAGTCCTCCAAGGTGGCTTGAATCAGGCAAAGGTTAGCCCGAATCTTCATCGCCTTGATCGTCCTTCAAGCTCGGACCAACTCTCCGAAGGCTCCTCGCTCAACAAGGGTCCTTTCCCCCTCCGTCAGCTTCTCGCAAGCCTCCATCATAGTCGTGTAGCCGAAAAAGGACCCCATGTTCCCGGCGTCTTGCAATTCAAGTCAAGAAAATCATTTAGTGTTAAAACTCAAAAGGAACGGCAATATGGAAGATGACAAACAAGAGCTTACCATACTTTGCGTCGTACGGTAGGACAAGTGGCTTTCCGTTGCCCAAATGAGATGTCTGCCATCCCGTTTCTCGGCCCACTCAGGTGCGCCCACTAGCTGGCATCCACCTCGTCCTATATTGGTCCTCCTCGAGACCTCCTCCTCAACCTCCTCACGCACCTCTGGTATGTGTTCTCCCACGCGGGAAGAAGAAGGCTCAAGATCTATGTCCATAGCACTCTCCCCGACGTAGAAGGAATATCAACTCCAAATCCCGAGCGGTTTCAAACAATCCCCAGCTGTTTCAAGCAATGTCAAGCATTTTTTTTAATCATTTCAAACAATTTCAAGTAATTTTTCAAGTCGTTTCAAGGTTTAAAGGAAGTTTTTTGATCATCTTTGGCCATTTCTCTTGGAAACCCAACTACACATGTAGGCTTGGGTCAAGTCAAGTCTATTCAAAGCTTAGTCACGGGTTTGAGTCAAAAATTCGGCATCATTTCGGTATAATGGCGGTTATGCCATAGAAAAAGTGTCCTGTAGAAGTTGCCGCAAATCAAAAATCCATCTCCACACCAAGTTTACTGATCGAGCTTGTCGCAAGCCCTGGTCAAAGATAATTACCCAGACTAGGCTAATAAAAAGTTAATGTAATTAGGGAAGTAGGGGTCGATCCTCAAGGAGATGGTGTTTCCTATAGAGTGTGAAATATCTTGCAATTGGGTCTTATCTAACAAGTATCTGGGTTTTGGGGTTTTGATTTCTAAACTAATAAAAAGCATAAATGAAAACAAAATAAAAGCAAATCTAAACGAAAACAATAAAGCAGGTGATGAATTAACAATGATGAAAAGAATCTAGGGAAGTAGGTTCACACATGTAGATTAACATATTGATGAAATTGGATTTAGAACATGCTGATAATTCATTGTGAGTTCGTAAGAATGATGTGTTCATTACAATCATAGATCAGATGGTCTAGCAGGCTTTTAGGCAATTTACTAGGTCTTAATCTACCATGTCATGCTTTGTCTATTCAATTCACGTATTTCTACTTTGGAAAAGAATTCCATTTTAGTCAATGATTTTGATCAGGAATCGTTAAATATCGTTATAATCCAAACATGCATAGACACAATGTTTTAGAAACACAATTTCTTTTATCCAATTATCATCGTTTAACCAACCTACATGGCTACCCTACACCCTAGAAAAACGACTACTCACTCATGGTGATGTTTAAATCTAAGATGATGTTAATAATAAAAACTAGGACAAACATGTTTATTTGGTTTTGATAATATTTTAAGACTCTGTAATTGACGATAATAACGACGCTAAATTGACAATCTAGGGAAATGAAATGATTACAACGATATTGAAATTGAATCTAAAATAACATGTAAAGAAAATAGCAATCAAATAAGAAACATAAAGACTTTAAACAAAAGATAAAATAGGAATACCTAGATGACGATCAACAACGACAATGATGAAATATAAACAACCATAATAGAAATTCCTTGCATAGAATAGTCGATCCACGAATTACAATACTTGAACCACATAAAGTAGATAACAAAGACGGAATTCTTATTGATCTAGGCTAAGGATTTGATGTAGAAAAGACAGAAATAAACTAAGAAACTAAGGACAAAAAGGAAGAAGAAAAATGATCTAGACAAGAGAAGAGAGGCTAGGTTTCTCTCCTCCTAATCTAGGGTTTTTTTGTAAAGAGAAGTGTGTAGAAGTGTAGGGAGGTGTGTTGAGAATTGTGTGCTGAGGCTCTCTTATATAGCAGTAGGTTTCGTGGGGGAGGGGTCATGCATTCATCACATAGGACAAAAAGGAGGAAGTCGAATCAAAAGCTCGGATCAACAAACATACCTAAAACTCCTGATTCCTTTTACATTAGCAGGGGGTGGCAGCTGATCAATAACTTGGATCTTAGCTCGATCCACTCCTATACCTCTTTCTGAAATGATGTGACCTAAAACTACACCTTCGTTCACCATGAAGTGACACTTTTCCCAGTTGAGAACAAGGTCGACTTCTTCACAGCGTTTTAGAACTCTGGATAGATTTGTCAAACAATGATCAAAGGAAATGCCATAGACACTAAAGTCGTCCATAAATACTTCCATGATAGATTCAACAAAATCTGAGAAGATACTGGTCATGCAACGCTGGAAAGTGGCAGGCATATTACACAAGCCAAATGGCATTCTGCGATAAGCGAAAGTACTATAGGGACAGGTGAAGGTGGTTTTCTCTTGGTCCTCAAGGTGGATAGGGATTTGGAAAAATCCTGAGTAACAATCTAGGTAACAGAAATACTTGTGACAATCTAACCTCTCTAGCATTTGGTCAATGAAGGGTAGAGGATAGCGATCTTTCCTAGTTGATTGATTCAGCTTTCTGTAGTCAATACACCTACGCCATCCCGTCACAATCCTTGTGGGGATGAGCTCATTCTTCTCATTTTTGACTACTGTTGTTCCTCCTTTCTTGGGAACAACTTGAACGGGGCTAACCCATTTAGAGTCAGAGATTGCATACATTATGCCAGCATCTAGCAATTTCATAACTTCAGTTTTAACTACTTCATGCATGTTGGGATTAAGACGGCGTTGACCTTGAACACAAGGTTTTTGGCGTTCTTCTAAATTGATTCTATGCATGCAGAAGTCTGGGCTTATGCCTGTTAAATCTTCGAGTTTGTAACCTATTGCCTTTCTATGCTTTTTCAAGACAGTCAATAGTGAGGTTAACTGATTTTCATCTAGGAGAGCACTCACTATGACTGGGCAATACTCAGATTCATCTAGAAAAGCATATTTTAGATTCGAGGGAAGAGGTTTTAGTTCAGGTTTTTGTACTTCTGCCTTGGCAGGAGTATCAATCAAGCTTATGAACTCTTTAATTTCTTCTGACGGTATCTCTTCTCCGGTCAGATCCTTTTCCAACTCACTGATCTCGAAATTGTCATTCTCAGAGATATCCTCTAACAACAAGATTGCCTCTAAAGGATCCTCGATTATTGATGGATACAGAGATTCATCAACAATGGAGTCGACAATATCAATAAAACAGCAAGGCTCCTCTAGCATGGGGCTTTTCATTGCACTGTTCAAGTTATAGGTGACTTTATCATCACCTACTTCTAGTGTCAGTTTTCCATTCTTAACATCGATTACTGCTCCGGCAGTGTGTAAAAATGGCCTTCCTAAAATAATAGGGATTTGAGAATCTTCAACCATATCTAGCACGATGAAATCGACGGGAATGAAAAACTTTCCTACTTTGACATGCACATCTTCTAAAACTCCCATCAGTTGTTTTAAAGAACGGTCTGCCATTTGCAGAGTGATACTGGTGCATTTGAGAATTCACATATTCAACTTTTCACATATGGAATAGGGCATGACGCTTACACTGGCACCTAGATCGCATAGAGCTTTATCGATTGTGTAGGTGCATATAGTGCAAGGTATAGAGAAACTACTGGGATCCTTTAACTTAGGAGGGGACTTATTTTGCAACAAAGCACTGCACTCAGCTGTGAATGTTATGATTTCAACATCATCTAAAGTCCTCTTCTTAGTTAAGATATCCTTCATGAATTTTGTGTAAGAAGGGATTTGAGTGATTAATTCAGTGAAGGGAACCGTTACCTGGAGGTTTTTGACCACTTCCATGAATTTGCTAAACTGGGTTTCCTTATGATTTCTCCTCAAGCGTTGGGGAAATGGAACTTGGATTTTGATGGGTTCCTTCACAGGTTCATCCTTCCTTTCTTTGTTTTCCGCTTCCTTAGCGGTGGATGGTTGAGAATCTTTTTGGCTCTCTACTGGTGTTGGCTCAACTATTGTTTCCTTGGGTTGCTGAGGTTCCTTATAAGTGGTACCACTCCTAAGGGTGATAGCATTAGCGGTGTCCCTCGGTTGCTCACCATGAGGTGGGAGTTGGCCTTGTTTCCTTTGGGTATTAGAGGCAGCCAATTGGGCCATTTGAGTTTCAATCATCTTGATGGCAGCATTTTGAGCTTGATCACTCTTTTGAAGTTCAGCAAACATTGAATCTTGTTTTTGAACAACTTGGAGAAGCATGGATTCAATTTTTCTCAGTCTTGAGTCATTGGGTTGGCTTTGATTTTGGGGTGGTTGGTGTTGAGGTTGGTAAGGTTGATTGAAGTTAGGTTGAAATGGAGGTCTCTGGTTTTGAAAACCAGGTGGATTATAGGGCTTCTGTTGATGTGGTATGAATGGTTGTTGAATCTGATGGTGGGGATTTTTAATGTTGGTGCTTTTGTAGGACAAAAAAGGATGGTTCTTTGTTTTCTCATTATAGAAGTTTGAGAAAGCATTGCCCTGCCTGTATGCTTGGTAGGCATTGACTTGCTCTAGCGAACTCCTACATTCTTGAAAACTGTGTCCTCCAACCCCACATGTCTCACATACCACTACGTGATTAGTGACGTTAACATGTTGCTTGGATTAGGAAGAGCTTCCTACTTGTTGCTGCAGAAGGGTTAACTGGGCTTCTAGGAGTGCTACTTTGCTTGAATCTTCCTGCTTGGTTTTGAGCCGCATAGCACGTGAGTTGATATACTGAGAGTCGTGAATTGCCATTGACTCGATAGTTGCACTAGCTATTTCTACATCGATCTGATCGAAATGACCATTGTTAGCGGAGTCGAGGATACGACGCGATTCGCCACAACAACCGTTGTAGAAGGTGATAGCTAAGAACCATGAATCAAGGCCATGATGAGGGCATTCTCTTTGTTATTCTTTGTACCTTTCCCATGCCTCATAAAGGCTTTCATCGCCTCTCTGACGGAATCCAGTGATTTGACTCCGTAAGAGTGCGGTTCGTTCTGGTGGGAAGTACTTTTGATAGAAAGCAAGAGCTAGACTATCCCAGTCGGCTATTCCTAAGGCAACTCGGTCAAGGCTATTGATCCAAAGTTTAGCCTTTCCTGTTAAAGAGAAGGGAAAGAGCATTTCCCTAATCTGCTCTTGGGATACTCCAGTTTGTCTAATTGTGGAGCAATAGTCAAAGAAGTTTTGAATATGAAGGTTGGTATCTTCTGTGGCATTGCCACCAAATTGACTTCTTTCTATTAAACTGATGAAGGCAGGTTTGATTTCAAAGTTTCGGGCTGTGATTTGGGGTGTAGCAATACCCCTTCGAAGTGTATCTGCAGTTGGTTTGGAATGGTCTGAAAGTCGAACCATTTTCTTTTGTGAAGATGAAGATTGAATGTTATTTGAAAGTTGATTGGTTTTTGAGAATGGAGATGAGAATGGATCTTCTTCACCTACAAGATTAGATAAAATATGCGAGTAATTCTCACGAATACGGTCTAAACATGAAGTATCAGAAGCTTTTGAGATTTCGTTGAATAGCTTTAGTCTCCTACGCAGAGTCCTTTCTAGATCGGGGTCTAAAGAGATAGGGGTCCCTAGTCTAGAAGATATGGGCATAAGATTAAAAAGCTAAGATGAAAAATCAAGAGAGGTCTGAAGGGATTTCGGTTCCTAAAGACTAGATAAAACTAATTGCAATAAAAATCACAAGAAAAAGGAAAACTAAACCGTGCTCCCCAGCAACGGCGCCAAAATTTGATCGAGCCTGTCGCAAGCCCTGGTCAAAGATAATTACCCAGACTAGGCTAATAACAAATTAATGTAATTAGGGAAGTAGGGGTCGATCCTCAGGGAGATGGTGTTTCCTATAGAGTGTGAAATGTCTTGCAATTGGGTCTTATCTAACGAGTATCTGGGTTTTGGGGTTTTGATTTCTAAACTAATAAAAAGCATAAATGAAAAAAATATAAAAGCAAATCAAAACGAAAACAATAAAGCAGGTGATGAATTAACAATGATGAAAAGAATCTAGGGAAGTAGGTTCACACATGTAGATTAACATATTGATGAAATTGGATTTAGAGCATGCTGATAATTCATTGTGAGTTCGTAAGAATGATGTGTTCATTACAATCATAGATCAGATGGTCTAGCAGGCTTTTAGGTAATTTACTAGGTCTTAATCTACCATGTCATGCTTTGTCTATTCAATTCACGTATTTCTACTTTGGAAAAGAATTCCATTTTAGTCAATGATTTTGATCAGGAATCGTTAACTATCGTTATAGTCCAAACATGCATAGACACAATGTTTTAGAAACACAATTTCTTTTATCCAATTATCATCTTTTAACCAACCTACATGGCTACCCTACACCCTAGAAAAACGACTACTCACTCATGGTGATGTTTAAATCTAAGATGATGTTAATAATAAAAACTAGGATAGACATGTTTATTTGGTTTTGATAATATTTTAAGACTCTAATTGACGATAATAACGACGCTAAATTGACAATCTAGGGAAATGAAATGATTACAACGATATTGAAATTGAATCTAAAATAACATGTAAAGAAAATAGCAATCAAATAAGAAACATAAAGACTTTAAACAAAAGATAAAATAGGAATACCTAGATGACGATCAACAACGACAATGATGAAATATAAACAACCATAATAGAAATTCCTTGCATAGAATAGTCGATCCACGAATTACAATACTTGAACCACATAAAGTAGATTACAAAGACGGAATTCTTATTGATCTAGGCTAAGGATTTGATGTAGAAAAGACAGAAATAAACTAAGAAACTAAGGACAAAAAGGAAGAAGAAAAATGATCTAGACAAGAGAAGAGAGGCTAGGTTTCTCTCCTCCTAATCTAGGGTTTTGTTTGTAAAGAGAAGTGTGTAGAAGTGTAGGGAGGTGTGTTGAGAATTGTGTGCTGAGGCTCTCTTATAAAGCAGTAGGTTTTGTGGGGGAGGGGTCATGCATTCATCACATAGGACAAAAAGGAGGAAGTCGAAGCAAAAGCTCAGATCAGCAAACATACCCGATCGGGTATGTTGTGTTCTTGGTGCTTTGACTTTTGTTTCATATCCCCTTGCATATGACTTGACTTTCATTATCCCCCTTGACCTTTTGAGTCGGGTTTGTTGATAGGGTTTGATGTAAAATGATGATTTATTCGCCTAACTGATCGATCTTCTAACAAATACGAAATCGTCTTTGCTTCTTCTTTCTTTTGAATCAGTGAACCTTCTTGAAATGCCTTTGACTTGGTCAAGCTTGCTTCTTCAAATCGTCGGGTTCTAGGAAAATGCTCGGGAATATAGAAAAAGGGCGTATAAACGTCACTTTCCCTACAAAACAGGTTAGAACATAGGAATTCGCCTAGAAGACGATATTAGCTCATAAAATGGCTTAACAAAGCACAAATGACATACAAAACCGAGCTAAATTGGGGGTTAAAATCATGAAAATATTAACTTATCATTTACCCATCACACAAGGGTTCAAAAACATCAAATTCCATCCAAAATGGTCAAGCCTAAAAGAGTTTTCAAAGCTATTTCCGGTTCAGCAGAGTGACCGTCTCATTTATTCAAAATTTGAAGGAAATGCAAAAGGAACACATGGTTGCGCTCCTAATGATGCCTAATGTTTATTTCCAGTACCCATTTCTACAATACAAGCTCAAATGGGTGCTAATCCCCATTTTTTGACATTAAAGGGGAAGGAAACCCTAATTTAAATTCAAATTCGATCGAAAATGCAAGCGATTAAAGCGAAAATAGGACGCATACGTTGATTTGTCATTATTAATGGCACGATTTGATCAATATTCGACGAGTTTTGGTTAGATTTTGAGAGGTTTATTTGATTTTTACGGTTTGGAAATGAATAGAAAGAGTTCGTCTGTCGCGATTTTAATCAGACAGGGACAAGCTCAGGAAAGGACGCAGCAATTGCCGCGCCTCTTCCAAGGGTCGCAGCTCTTGCTGCGCCTATTCCTCAACGCGTTTCCATTTCAATTTGAAAAATCGTTACAAGTTTGTTACTTGTGGGCCCAAATCTTGTGCGCCTCTTCTCCAACATCTTATTTCACAAGCTCGATTCTTTTTCAAGACGCGCACTTTGACATGCTTTGAAACTGTCACATGACGTTATCATCTCCGCAAGACCCACCTTCCGGACATACAATCCGTGGGCCCATCTTTTAACGCCAATATTTTGCTCGCCACAACCGAGCAGATCCCTCGAAATGATTCGAACCAGACAGAATCTTCCATATATCAAGTTATGCAAACTCCTTTCAATATTATGTTTCCCAAGCGAGAGTTCTCCTGAGGACAGAGACATGCAGGTTCTCACATATGATGGCTGGCGAGCCTCATTACGCACCATGTTCAAACGATTGGCGAACCTCAAGACGCATCCCTCTCAAGCTGCTGGCGAGCCTCACGACGCACCCCATTCGACGGCTGGCGAACCTCACATCGCACCTAATCCCTCATGAGAAGATACCTCAGGTATGACTCCTTCTTATGGCTAGCGAGCTTTCATATGTAGTCTAACGGACTTTAAACGACCCTCCCCGATGGTCGACATACTTTAAAATGTTCTCGACGACAGGTCTTTGGTTCAGACCCCTCGAACCGCCTCGCCTCGTGATTAGTCTAGTTTAGTAGGGGTTAATAAGGTTATTTTGATGATTAAATGATAGGTTAAGAAGCATACTTGGGGATTTTAATGATTATGTCTTGAGTGTTGGTTTTGTAATGGACTTGTGTATTTTAATGGAGTAATTGGATTGATTTCGTGCTATGAGTGGAGAAGGGCTTCTTCAGAGGTTAGTATTGGGTTAAGGAAGTCATGAGAGTGTTGATTTTGAAGCAAGTCAAAGCCCAAAACAATGAGTCAAAGTGCGGAAGCAAGGAAGAAGAGGAAGCGTAAAAGGGAAGAAAAGCAAGCCGCAAGGAGCGACTAGCTACGTGGCGCGGCTACCTATGAAGACTAGCTAGCCTCGTGTAGAGGCTCAATATTGGATTCCGACGACTCTTCTAATTCCTCTTTAATTCAACAATTATGCTCATACTTTATGGGTTTTATGAGGTTTTATTAGGATTTATGAAGATTCTCTTTGAAGACCTATAAAAGGAGGGATTGTTGATTAAATTAGACATATCTTCTTCCATCTTTTAATCATCATAATACAAAGAAAATACTTTCAATTTCTAGTTTGTTTTAATTATTTTGTATGGAAGGCTAAGTTCTACATCTTGGAACAAGTTCTTGAAGCAAAGTTAGTTTGAATTGTAAGACTCTTATTCTATTTCTATTTCATTAGTAGAGTATCAAATTTAGTTTGCATTATTGTTGGTTTGTTAATTATGCACCTAGAATGATCAACTAGTTGTTATTAGTTAATTAACCATTGCTAGATTAGATGGATGAATCTTTTGTTTGTTTATCTATTCCATTGTAGCGATTATAGTTCATCAATTCGTATGCTTTTCATCATCGTTGAGTTATAAAGGACTAAATTTGTATGAACCAAAGTGAAGCAAAGCTTGTTTCCTTCATTCGTTTATCTTTGCTCAATTCCATTGTTTTAATCTACAATCTTGATACGATTAAGCGCTTGAGTAAATTGACAATATTGTACGGGATATTTGCTTACGCTTATAACTAATAATCATTCTTAAGTGGAATTAGAAGTCAACAACTTCATAGAAAAGTATTCAATATTGAAATAGAGTAGAAGAGTCAATGATCAATTCATAACTTATTGGTGGAAATTACTTGGTCCAAGAATCATTCTCATATTTGTTCTACATTTTCAATTATTTACATTGTCTTTATATTTCATTTCATTTTTGTTTTAGTAAACTTAGAACATCAACATATCAAAACCCCCCTTTAGTTACTTGCTTTTGCACACATTTAATAAACAAAACACATTCCTTGTGGGATCGATCTCTACTTACACTTACTATTAGTTTGCGTTTGTAGTAGTTAAAAATACTAATTTCAAGACTCACGACAAGTCTAGCAACCTCGCCATAGTCGTCAGGTTATAAACTTGTCTCGCCTCGCCTCACCCGATGGTTGTACTTTGACTTTTGCCTTGTCTAAGCCTCAGTCAAAGTGGGGGCTCTGTAGATACCTCAGTTCTACACCTTCCGCCAACCACCCAGTGATGATTGGGCCGCATGTTTCGCGAAACGATTTATGACAATTCGTAAGTTTATCATCAAGTGATAGCTTAAATACTTGTGTCTACCCCTTGGTCGTCATCTACGCACCGGTACGGTCGTTTTGACAGTCATTATAGTTCATTTGGAGTCCGTGTCGAAAACCGCTTCATTATCTATATACCGTTTTAAAACTCCGAGTCAGAACACTCTGAAATATTCTGATTATTTTATTATATATTTCAAATTCTATATTTATATTAAAATTATATCGTATTATCTTTTAAAATGGAAGTATAGATCAACCAAAATTCCGTAATAGAAGCGTGGAAATCTTTATCCCGTGGTAGGAAACCTCTGGGTAAACGATGCAGCAGGTGCTGCGCCTCTTCAAAGAATCGCAGCCCTGCTGTGCCTCTTCCCTAGCCTGTTCTTTCCAAAGTTTGAGTTGTTCTACGACTCTTCCACATTTTCTACTATAAAAGAAGAGGTCCGTTCTCACTTTTAATGCACGCGAGTGTTCCGCCACTTCTCTTCTCTCTTTGCATTCTAGACCTTGCTCTAAGCTATCGACATCTACGTGCTTAATCAATCGACCACGTAAGCTCACATCCTTCTGGGTACCCGTCACGTTATTGCATTTGACCGATCAGTTTGACCAACTACACAACTAATCAACTTAATCAATCTTAGTCCTTTAACATGGGCACTTTCTGCATACATTCGAGTCGAGCTATCGCTAAAACAAAACTTAGTTAGTCTCGTATTTTGTATTTTGTATTTTGTTTTCATCATATTAATATAAGATCTATGTCAGAAATAAGTTCAAAACCGATTTCAAAGTAAAACCTTTTCAAAAAATCTTTTTTATAGTCATCGGACGACGAGAAGAAACGCAGAAGCATCTGCGCCTCTTCAAAGAGTCGCAGCATCTGCTGCACCTCTTCCAGAGGCTGCCCGCTCCTGCTCTTCTTCTTCTTCCTTTGGTTCCTGCTATTTTCTTGTTTTATTCCTTTTTTATTTAATCTTTCGTAAATTGTCTTGTTCTTGGCTTAGATCTCTAATAATTCAATATTAGCGGGTTTTCGTCTTTGAATCAAATTCAGGATTTAGAGATTCGATTCATATATATCATGTCTCTGGATTCCTTATTGATACAATTAGTCTTGTAATTTAATATGTTAAACCACATTCACTCGAGTCTTAGATCGATTATTAATCGCAAATACCAACGAACATTAACTCATTGCGATTCTGGCTTCACAGCCAGAACCCAATTCGAGAAAAGACGCAACAGGTGCTGCGCCTTTTCAAAAGGACGCACCTGCTGCTGCGCCTGTTCTGGGCTGGTTTCTGTCTCTTATTTTCTATTATCGTTCCGACGTAGCTCTAGTTATGTATTTAATTGACTATTAACTCTAATATTACTGCTAATCCGTCTTTTAGATTTTCTAATCTTTTCCTTTTCTTTCAAATTTCCGTTTTGAGTATATTTCTGACGTGGATCCTGTAATTCTTTGTAATCCGTTGTAATCTAATTTAATCATTGTAACTGTATGATTTTCTACATTTCTCTCATATGTAATTAATACTAAATCCCCAATTTCGACATAATTGAGTGCTAACTACATGTTCACCAACATAATCTAATTCACAGGCTAAGAGTAACGAGTTCTTAGTGTTCATGTCGTTACTTTGTGTCTTGACATGGCATGAAGTATTCGAACGGTTCCAATTTTCCATAAAAATTGGTGGCGACTCCACAAATGCGTATCACTACGCTTGTCCCTCGTTTCTATCCCGTGGTCCTTCACCAAGTCGTGTACCATAGGTAGTACGTACCCTGCCATCAAGTCTTTACATGCACCGACCCTAAAAGCTGATGATGACTCGTTTCTGCCATAAAGCTCTATGGGTTCAGGGGGATTTTTGATGAAATCCGGATATTGTGCAACTAACTTCTTCCGAGCTTCTTCTAACTCTCGTTTTATTTTGATGTACCATGGTTGGAGCCTTCGTTCCCTCATGAGCATCTTTATTTCATTGTCCCTTGATATGTCTTCCTCAGTCTTTTGGAACTTCTTGGTGAGGGAAACCTCTGAGGTTGACCCTTCGCCAAGTGCCTTGACTGAGGTGGTTTCTTTGGAAGATACTGTGTTGGGAATGATAAGTGATATTCAGTACTAATTTATCCCCCGTTTTAGCTCGATTTCCATACGATTTATGCACTTTGTTAAGTGATTAACGAGCTAATATTGCTATTCTAGTTGTTTTGCGTGTTTTGACTCGTTTTATAGGAAATGAAGCAGTTTTGCTATATTTTCTTACTATTTGGAGCAAAGGCACTAGAATACGAGTTTTCAAGAAACCGATGATAGCCATTTCACGATTTGACTACGATTCCGCTACATCCTTCCTCGAATGGACTTATTTTGGACTTTGACTTTGAACTTCAAAAGGAAACATCAACCCAAGTCAAAGGAAGACTAGCCCAAGCCCAATTACGTGCTATATTGACCAAGACCAAGGCATAGGATTCCGTGCCCAAAGACAAAATTGGAAAAGACGGAAAAATCCATCTGGGTTACATACCCGATCGGATTACCACATACCCGATCGGGTATGTTTGCAGATGAACGTTACTTGGCTCTTCTTCTACCAAGCTTAAATGAGTGATTTAAGGCTTTGTCTAGGGTATGAATTTGGACGATGCAGCAGCCATGGAGCCCTATAAAAGCCAAGGATCATCTCATACAATTAGACAACAATTATCATATCTTTATAATATCTTTATCATACAATTAGCATACTTTACATACTTTCATTTACAATTTACACAATAATTCACTAGTTTACTTCTTTCATACAAGTTTTAGATTATAGTTTATGCAATTTCTTAGTACTTCTCTACTGTTTTTATAAGCTTTTGTTATTGGGTTGGATATTTGTTCTTTACTTTCGTTCTTATATAATCGTATTCCAAATTCGATAATTCTCTATCCTTTACTCATGCAATTTTCATCATGAACTTTAATCTAATTAGTATTGTTTTCATATTATTGTTATTAGGAAATCAATGTAAAAGCAATCTTGTTGAAACTAAAACATCGTTTAGTATGCCATCTTTTATTTTGCCTAATCATATAATCATGGAATTCATCACTAGAATTATTGTTAATATAATCACCATAATCATTGTAGTACTTATATTTCATAGTTTAATTTCCTACATCTTTTTCCTTTTAATTTACTTAATCACATAAATTAGATAAATGCTAACATTGTAAGATTATCATTGTATAAATACAATAAATAGAATTGTAGTAATGAAATGATTTACTAGTTAAAATGAATTAAAAGAAAAATCGATACCAATAGAACCGTCTAGTTTGTTTCTTCCTTTGGTTATGCCAAATACTATAACTTTGTTTAGTGGCCATGAACAATTGTTTGTATTAGTCAATTTCCGTCTTTATAACGAGAGTTGGGATGGGAATTAGGACTACCAGTAGGGGTTTAGTGACCTAATCATACTGAGAGGACGTTAGGACCCACTAAAAAGTCGGTACGAATCCGAGAGGAATATACCGCTACAAGGCTTAGAAAATCGTAGTAATTCTAATATTGGTATCAATAAAACTTTTAAATCGTTTTGCATGTATTTCTCTTTCACTATATCAATTTGATTAGATAGTTTATTTTACCGTTTTAGATAGTTTATTTTATTGTTGTTTAGTTAGTTTACTTTACCGTCATTTTATTATCGTTCTTAGATAGTTTACTATATTGTTATTAGCTAGTCTATTAGTTTAGTTAGATAGATTTTCAATACTTGTCATTTTAATTATAGTCATTTGGATCAGTACATTTCCCCGATCGGATTCGTGACAACCCGATCGGGTAAGTTGCCTGCTTCGAGTTTTAAATATCGTCATTTACATACTTGTCATTTACATATCGTCATTTACATACTTGTCATTTTATTTTATGTTAATAGTTTAGACAACCACCTCAAATGACTCGGACTTAAATGAAAATCACTCCATAGCAATTCATAGTTAACACGTACTCCCTGAGGATCGACACCCTACTTCCCTAATGCATTCCTTATGTTGTTAGCCTAAGTGTGGGTAATTATTTTTGTATCGAGCTCGCGACAAGCACGGTCAAAGTTTTGCGCCGTTGCCAGGGAGCACGGTTTTGTTTATCTATGTATTGCTGATTTTTGTTTAAAATTATACCATTTTTAGGTGCAACCGTACCTAAACCGATACTAACTTTTTTTTTTTTGTGTTTTTCTTGTAGGTTGACAAAAATGGTGCTAACAAGGGAAGATCCAAGGTACCGGGTTTTTGAGCTCGCTAGTGGGATCCTAAGGGTCCATATGACTTTGATTGCTCTCATTGAGGGTAACCAATTTAGTGGTAACCAAATGAAAACCCGTCACACCATATCCAAACCTTTTGTGAATTGTGTCAAACCTTTATGAGGGAGGGAATCACCCAAAACCAAATTAGAGAAAATCTCTTTCCTTTATCACTAAAGGGAGAAGCTAAATGGTGGTTCA
>JAIUZE010008821.1:0-34930 GCA_022085475.1 Heliosperma pusillum | reverse complement strand
TGATTATTATTATTATTATTATTATTATTATTATTATTATTATTATTATTATTATTATTATGTGAACAAGTTGATCTTCTTGAATTGGGCATTTTGATTTAGCACATTAATAGTCGATCAATTACATCATACGCTACTCCCCAGATATCTTCTCAACCTTACAATTATATCCACTAATTAAATCTCATTTAAGTGTGATATGGGAAATCACATTCTAAGGTGGTTTTTAAATGATTGCAATCTATCTTGAATGTATTTTTTTACCACCTTAGGGGGAGGAAGTACGTGGGAAGTTGGTAAAACAAGGGAAGTTTAATCATATCGAAACACACACCATGTGATATATGAAGAATATCGATTCTAGACACTTCTAGCATATCATGATCATGAAAGTATATCCATATGAAACAAATATACGTTTGCGCGCAATGTTCAATGAACAATTGAATAAGGGCTTTATAAGTTCATTCGACCATCGACATATTTATAAAGAGCTCATTAACCTGAAATTCATCCAATTTATGGAGATTAAGAAGCACATTGTACAATTTCCATTATTGAGTCTTCATATGCATATAGAGATTAAGTTAAGCATTTTCATATTAGTTTACTACTACATCATTTCATTATTTCACATCATATAGTTTAGAACTTAGTCACATATCATATGCATGCACATTGTTTATGATATGATCATTCAAAGAATAGGTGCAGTATTTTCAACGCAAAAGTGACAAGTTTACTAGAAGTGAAGATGCAAAAATCATTACAATTTACAGTATTCATATAAATATTTTTGAAGCAATCAACCATTCATATTAACTGAATAAAGTCAATCAAGTACGATGATAGCTATTTCCAAGATCGAGAAACTTTGCTACATTACGAGTAGCAATGAAGTTTTACAAGTGATGTATCCATCAGGGGGAGTGCGCACGCGCTGTACTCTTTTTCTTATCTATGGTTTTGTCCCACTGGGTTTTCCATAGAAAGGTTTTAATGAGGCAGCTTATAATTAGTTTACGTGTAGAGGAACAATCTACTATGTTTTTCTTTACTAGTGTTTTTCCCATAAGGTTTTTCTAGTAAAGTTGTTACGAGGCAGGTTCTTCAGTAATGTACATCCAAGGGAGAGGGTTATGAAACGTATTATGTGGATGTCCATTGGGCTTTATAGTACATTATGTACTTTATGTAATTAGGTTTCTCACATAATATGTACTCTATATATACCCCTATTAAGATGAATAAAACTAACCCTATTGAATCTTCCCCTTCAATTTTCTCTACAGTTTTCCCTCTTTCTTATTCTATAACAATTACTCTATATGTGAATGAAATATTATATTTTAGTAAAAGAATAAAGCTTTAATGAAAGAAATGTAATTTCATTTGTTTCCTTAATTAGGGGAGTGTACGAAAAAATATTTGAGCTTTTTTATTCTCCTAATTTAGTATATAGGGGATTTGCTACATTTCATCAGTTTCGTTCATTAATGTCAAATATTTCGGTAATATATTGCATTTCCCCTCAAATATCAATTTACTCTCTCAAATCATTCATATTGTTACCCTTTACCTCTTCAAAACCCCACTTTATCACTCTCTTGTCGAATCTCTCCATCTTTTACAAAACATAATCTTCATCTCATAGCAAATCTAGGTAGATATTTTCAAAACCACAAATTCTCATTTGTGACGGACCGACCGGCGCAAGCTTGCGACGGGTCAAATTCCCCTCACAAAGAGCAAGTGGGGGGCAAGTGGGGTACAAATGAAGCCCCCCACTTGCCTTGCCACTTGCTCTTTGTGAGGGGGATTTGACCCGTCACAAGCAAGACTTATTGTTTCAAAGCAGTAGCTCACTAAATTAAAATGATACTCGATTACCAATATTTGTTTAGTTTGGATTGGATGATTTGCCAGGATATTGCTTTGCACTCAAACTTGCTGGTTTTTAACGTGGATTGTAGAAGTGATCGTCAATCCTTTGTTTCGACAGAAAAAGCAGCAATTTTGAGATTTTGGGTAGAATTAAAGAAGGGTAAAACACCCTTATTAAATATTTTGGATAGAAAATCATTGTTTAGTAGCAATTGATCAACAATATCTCTTGATAGGCAACTTGTAGTTGCTTGAATAAAGTACATAAAATGTACAAAAAGTAAGAGTATTTTTCTAATGAAATTTTCCACATAATAAAGCACAAAATGTGATACTCTTGAGTAAAGTACATAAAAAGTACACTCCCATAATTTTGCACATAAACTGAACCGAAATCTCAACAAAAATAGGGAAATTAGAGGTTATTTGTACTAAGATTCAACACTCCCTCACAAGTCACACTGTCACTAATTCACTCAGAAAACTCAAAGAAACTTACACAAGGCCAGACAGTACAGATAAAACCTTTTGTCTTAGCACACAAGCATAGATAGAAAGGGGTGTGTTTAAGGCTCAAGCACACAAGCAAGGAACCCTAGACACAATGTAATTAACCCACACACAAGTAAGCTAAAGACACTAAACAAGACTCAAGCCTCTGCTAAGAGTTTTGTGTTTGAACAAAGTTCAGTTTTTAATCATTCATCAAATCTGAGTTCTTAGGTTTACAATGCATGCCTTATATAAGCAATTACAATAGATCTCTACCCTTGAAAATAACATCATCTAAGGGCTGAAAGAGCCTTACAAATAATGATAAATAAAATGCAAAAGTCAGCTAATAGGACGAGCTAAGACAAATTGCAAAATGTTCAGAAAAGCAATGATGAAAAGTGTTCTTGTCCCTTCCCTGAAATGGTAATGTTGCTCAATTTCTTGGGGAGCCTTTGTCTGGCTGCTTGCTGCTGGTCTTGGAGCTTGAGAGGGACTACTATATACCCTTCCCAACCTTCTTATTTAGGCCAAGGTTGATCACACAAAAATAAGGAACCTTTGACAGATTAATTGGCCTTGTACCTGTTGACTTCCTCAGAATGACCTTTAATATGTTAGGCTGTTTTAGGTGGACTTCCAGAACTTATTACGGAAACTTGTCCTGAACTTTTATCTTGCTAAGGATCTTACCTTGATGGCAAAAGTACCTAGAGCCCTTGGTTGGATAGGTGCCTCATGATATCTGGCCTCGTACTGGACCTTGTTCTTCCTGAAGGGGTTGTACTATCTGAAAGGGGAGGTTGTGCTGCTTGGGTTGTACTGCCTGGAAAGAGGGGGGGGGGGGGGGGGGGGGGGGGGGGTTGTTCCGCCTAGGTTGTACTGCCTAAAGGGGCATGTCTGGTTCCTTGGGTTGTAACTCCTGTTGCATAAACATTACTCGTACTATGGTAGAATTAATGTCATGGTTATGAATATTTTATGACTTTATATTTTCGTTCACCAAAGTGAAAAATAATGCAAACCCCGGGTCACCGAAATAGAATTATTTAAACCTCTGGACACTAAAATGGAATTAGACCAAACTTCAGGACAACAAAGTGAAAATAATCTAAAAAAAAAAAAGTTTTCCTAGTCGTCTCTTTACTTCGTTCTTTCATACTATTTTGTTGTTGTACGCCATTCGTTTTAGTTCGAATTCGAGTCGGGTAGGACCATTAGGGTGACTCGATCACGAGACATCTAATTAAGGTGGAAAAATCTCTTACCAGTTAATCCAAGTGCTGATAGGTTCGTTCTTACATACTATAACAAAGATGAAATCATACAGCAAATAAAGATACAAGAGACATGTAGACATTAGGACAAATACTAGGGAGTAACTTTTATTAGAAAATGAGGAATCAAGGTCTACCACCAATAACATGTTGGCATTAAAATAAAGATTTGCCAAGCATCTGATGACACATTTCAAGGAGAATCTAATAATCCAAATCCATATTATTTGGTTATACAAGTCCAACGCTTAATTTATACTTTGATTCCGGCTTAAGTCAATTCGTTATCTTCTCCAAAGTCACGGGTACGATAAGTCTTTTCTTCTTACCTCTACTACTCACAACTATAGCTTAATGGTTTTAACATATATATATCTGTTTGTACCAAAAAAAAAAAACATATATATATATCCGTACAATGATAAATTGATAATTAATCAATATTTCTGTTGTTATTCTTAAGTGGCCCATCATGCAATGGAATTCATTCCAAACAATTATTGTTGTCTACTTCAAAATTGAACTCTTCAAAGTAGTTACATATGCAAACTGAATTTTTCCTTCTATAAAAAAAATTATGTACTCTGTTACGGACAACAAAAAATCTTACATTCTCTCGGAGGACTATTAATGTGTCCTCCCTATCCAATATGAACCTTTCATTTCTAATATTTACCCTAAATATGAAGGTAAATATAGGGCGAATATTAGAAACGAAAGCTTCCTACCGAGTATTGGCTAGGGAGGACACATTAATTGTTCACCGAAAGGACGTAAGAATTTTTCTAGCGACAAAGCTAGATGTGGAAGGAAGGGTTTGCCAGAAGAAAAAAAATCATTAACTGCTACATTTTGATAGAAATTGTCTAAAAGTCTATTTGTAATTGTATGTCATTTTTGTTAGTTAGAGTTTTAAGAGCACATTCTTTAAGAAGAATATAAAAGGAATATAATATTAATCTAAAATATAGTGATTCGTCATATGGTACTTGTGATATAGTCTTAGAATAAAACTAGTATTGGTGCCCGGTTACGCCCGGGCTACCTATATTTATCATTAAAATTTATTTTACTTAAATATACTTTAAAGTTGTATAACTCATAAATTTAAAATATGGACATAGATATTATACTAGTACTAATAGTCTCAGTTGTGTCAAATATAACTCCAAGATATAATGTTACATAGATTGCTTTTCTAATTATTGTCCTCTTATAATTACTATATAACCAACTATTTACATAGCATTATTCAACTAATGAACTCATTCAGTGATATATTCTCTACAAAATACAATTTTTCGTTGTCTATTTCTTTATAACCGCAAAGTTCCTAATAAAAGATCTCTTAAGAAAAAGAAAAGAAATTGACGCAACCAACATAATGAATAAAACAGAGTCTCATTCATAAACTCTACCTAAGCATTCAAAAATGTATTTATGAATCCTTTAAAATAAAGAAATATATTTTTAACTAACAGAAATTAAAAATATACATTATACTCCGCTCTAAGCAAATTACAGTGGTACACTTATTAATGAATTCTAATTTGTTTCTTTAATTCAATAGTGAGTAATGTAATTTTGAGGTAAAGTTATTGAAATTTTTTTATTGGAGTAAGTTGTTGAAATTTTAAGGAACACATGATGTAGTACTCCATGCATGCGGTGGTCTGAAGAGATTTATTAATAGACTTAAATGACTACTGCTTAAAGGGATTAAAAGTACTATTCATATAAAGAAAACACGTTTTATTTGCTGGCTATATATGCAAAAAAACTCTACAGTTACGCGTGTTCGGCTAGGAGTATTTTTAGGGTGGATGCCCTTCTGGGAAGGTCCCAGGACGCACATGAGTGATGACAGTATAATGCGCTGGAAAGGACCCATGTTAATCTATAGGCCATGTACACAGCCTAACGAGCTACTGTGAGTGAGCGCTCCCGACCCAGGGTTTGGATTGGGGTGTGACACATACTGAATTTTTTTAAGGTAAAATCAATAAACTACTTTAATTCCTTCCTATGATAGATGAACCATCTCAACCCCCCCATACCATGTGCTGGGTTTTCCACTTGGTGAGTTTGTGAGATATTGGGGGCTGTCAGGGTTTGAGCTCGTGACTTTCGGTCACACTGGCTCTGATACCATGATAGATGAACCATCTCAACCAAAACCCTTAAGGTGATGGTTGAGGCTCATATATTATATTTATATTCTATTATGTAGAAAGATTATAGCTTCAAGCTTAACGATTATTATTGATTAGAGACAATATTTATACAAGAGGTGTTGGTTACATAATTAACCTAGATATCACAAAGATTACAATATAAAAGATTACAAAAATATATCTAATTGATTAAAGTAATTATATAAAAGATACTATGTAATATTAACAAGATCACGTAATTTCAACATTCCCCCGCAAGACGGGCGACCGTTCGATAAGTCTGATCTTGGATAGTAGCATTTGCAGGCGTGCCCGAGCTAGAGGTTTGGATAAGGCATCCGCAAGTTGGTCACCGTTTTCAACTGTAGTGACTTGTAATGTACCAGCCTGCACCTTCTCGCGAATGAAATGATAGTCAAGTGCTAGATGTTTCATTCTGAAGTGGAGCACATGATTTGCGCTTAGACTCGTAGCTCCTACATTATCACAATAGATGACAGGTTGTGACGGGATAGGGATGTGCAACTCACGAAGGAGACTTTCGAGCCAAGACAATTCAGTAGATGTGTTAGCAATAAATCGATATTCCGCTTCCGTTGAGGAGCGGGCAATAGTGCGCTTCTTTTTAGAGCTCCAGGAAATCGGGTTCCTACCGAGATAGACAATATACGCGCCCGTGGAGCGAACGTTATCTTGATCACACGCCGAATCCGCATCAGAATAGGCATGTAAGACAAGCGGAGAAGATTTATGGAGCCAAATGCCGAGTGTAGCTGTACCTGAAAGGTAGCGGAGTAGCCATTTAAGAGCGGACAAATGGACAGTTGTGGGCTTGTGCATAAATTGAGAGAGACGACTTGTGGCATAGGCAAGATCAGGCCTTGTAAGGGACAGATACTTGAGACCGCCAAGGAGAGTACGATATGTAGTGGGGTCCGTGAAAGGTTCACCAGCATGAAGTGTGAGTTTGGTGGTCGGATCAAGGGGCGTGTATACAGGTTTAGAGGTGAGCATGGACGCCCGTTCGAGAAGATCTTGAACATATTTGTATTGACTTAAGAACAAACCAGTGGCGCGAGGGTGCACCTCGAATCCAAAGAAGTACGACAGGGTACCCAGATCCTTGAGTGAAAACCGAGAGGAGAGTGAGGAGATGAAGGCAGCCACGAAGTCGGCATGAGGACATGTCAAAACTCACAATTATGTCATCAACATAGATAAGCACATAAAGAGGGTTAGTGTCATGACGAATAAAAAGCGAAGTGTCCGCAACGAAATTGGTGAACCCGAGCGTGAGTAAGTAGTTGCGTAGTTCATTGTACCAGGCCTGAGAGGCTTGTTTAAGGCCATAAATGGCTTTGCGCAAGCGGCAGACATGAGTGGGCCGGGAGGAGTCAACGAAACCAGGTGGTTGGGCCATAAAAACGGTCTCAGTAAGCGTCCCTTGCAAGAAGGCATCATTCACATTAAGTTGTCAAAGAGGCTAGTTACTAGTGACGACAAGACTTATTAAATTTTGAATTGTGGCCGGCTTAATGACGGGGCTGAAGGTTTCGGTGTAATCGAGGTCGGGGCGTTGGTGAAAGCCTTTGGCGACGAGGCGGGCTTTGTGTTTTTCAATGGTTCCATCGGGTTTATATTTGGTGCGGTAAACCCACTTGCAACCAACAATTTTTTGGGTATGTGTCGAGGGAACGAGGTCCCATGTACCATTGGCTTGGAGAGCATCGAATTAGGCTTTTATGGCCGTGTACCACGTAGGGGAGGCAAGGGCCTGTTTGAGGGTTGTTGGTTCAGTGGAGGTAGGAGTGGTGAGTTGGGTTGAGAGGTTCATGGGAACGCGAGGCTTATATATGTTGTTTGAGGCACGGGTGTCATGGGTGAGCTTGGGAGGAGGAGGCGGAGGTGGAGAGGGAGGAGGTGACGACATGGGAGGCAGGGGATGAGTCAGGAGAATAGGCAGGAGTGTTTGTTGGAGGTGGAGGGAGGACAAGAAGGACAAGTTCGACCCATTGGTCTGCGGTGGGATGGATGGGTGGGCTGGTGGTAGATGTATGGAATGGGTAAACCGTGTCGACAAACCGAAAATGTCGAGAGGAGTAGACACGCTTAGAGGACGGGTCAAGACACAAATAAGAGTGTTGCGTGGGAGATTAACCCACAAAGACACACGGGGCAGACCGGGGTTCGAGTTTGTGTAATGTATAGGGTCGGAGCCCGGGGTAGCACAAGCACCCAAAGTTCCGTAAGTTGTGGTATTTGGGTTGGTGTTTGAAGAGTTTATGATAGGGAGAGGTATTAGAAAGGGTAGGGGTAGGTAGGCAATTTATAAGGTAGGGTGTGGTAGTGAAAACCTAAGTCCAGTATTTTAAGGGCATGGAGGAGTGAGATAAGAGAACAAGACCGGTGTCAACGATGTTGCGGTGGCGACGCACGGCATAGCCGTTGTGCTCCGGGGTGTGAGGTGGGCAATGCCGTGTTGGGCAAGCCAAGGAGCGAGCTGAGTTTGATAAACTCATCTCCGTTGTCGGAGTATAGGGTGCGGAATGTGGTGGAGAATTGTTTTTCCACGAGACAGTGAAAGCGAGTAAAAATTGAAAGGGATTAGGATTTGCATTTCATGGGATAAAGCCAAATAAACTTTGTAAAGTGATCAATGAAGACTATATAATTTTTGAAATTGTCAAACGAGTAGAGCGGAAATTGAAAGTCCATAGACCTTAATTAGACTCCTCTAATTAGTTACTAAATTACTTGTTAATTTAGTATTTAATGATCTATGTAACATGCATGCAAATATAAAGACATTTATATAAAAGAAGAAATTTCCTCAGATTGATATGGAAATGATATGGGCACAACAAGAACTCCTTCTTGTTGTTCTTGACCTATTATATAGATGAACCTCCAAAAATCTCCAAACTAGAAGATCTCCTTTAAATTGCACCTAAGACTAACCCAAATAAACTTAACTTATTATTAACTAGATAATAAGAAAAAGTTACACTAATATTAAAATATACTACTACTATAGTAATACTTGATGAATATTAGTATATGAGAGTTGTAGAAAGAGGAGAGGATTTTAGTAAGATAAAGCAAATAAGCAACAATGAACAACACAAAATGAACAACCATATTGCCCTTTTATAGGCAATATGGCCGGTCAAGGTAAGCCTCACAAGAGACTTATTTTGCTTATTTTAATTCACATGCGAAGTGGTAGAGTGTAGTGTTGAGTGAAATGATTTTAGGTTTACTATTCATGTCATAATCACATGTAACTTGTGAGCATGAACAAGAGCAACCATCATCACTTCACCACTACTACTTGACCGGCCCCTAGTGGCCTTATATGGACCATTTTGATTTTTTATATTTGTCCCACAAATACTTATTAATCATATGCTTAATTATCTTGTATAATTAAGTGTTAATTTGATCATATAACAATTATATGACACAAATAAATAAATAATATGTTCTTAACATTTTAAGTAATATTTTACCATTATATCAATATATATAATGGGTCCCACAATGCTTAGTTAATTTATTTTACAACTCCTTGTAAATACAATTAACTAATTAAATCTACCTCAAAATATATGTAAAACCTCAACTAATTTAGTAAATTAACGATTAATTACTAAACAAGATCTTATTTAATCATATTAAAATAAGATATAAATTTATTAGTCAATTATCGCATAATTGAAAAATAAGCTCAATCGAATTTGAGTTCCTAACTCAATTTCTAACAATTAACTCTCGTATATATATCAAATATATGTAATGGACTAATCAACTGTATCATATACAATTAATTAGTTACTATTTGGGTTTCATCCTATAGGTGTGACAGAAAGGGATCAGTTGATCACCGCCGTCATACGACAATAACGTCAAACTCTAGTCATCCAACCTTTATTGATTTACGTTAATCAACTGACTAATCATATATATATAGTCAATAAATATCCTAATTATATACCTTAATAAGATTTATTATGTGGCGCACTATTGTGGAGGACACCTACTCCAACAGAGATGTCCAAACATCACTAAAGACGACCTCAAGAGGGGCGGAACTAGTAAGCGAGGACATATTAAAAGGAAGTTTGGTACTTTTATTACTTAAGCAAGAATTACAGTGCAAATTGTAATTGAAAGATGAATTAAAGGACGACGCTAATTGACGTAAAACTGACGCGGAAGGGTGACAAACACAGTGATGAAGGTCACTGATTTTTTGTGGTGGATAGCACGACAGGAAAAGGAGGGGAACACCAGTAGTAGACTCCGTCTTTAGCATAGCCTTGATGGAGAATGGTCTCGGTGTGGGGATCCTTCACATAAAAGGCAGAGGATGACAAAACAATTATGACATTATTTCGGGCACGGAATTGAGAAACAGGGGGATCATGTTTTTCATAGACAGAACACATAATATATTAGATAAAGAAAAAGAATGAGACGAGGAGGGAAGAAGAGTGGAACCAGTGTAAGTGATTGAATGACCGGACCCGTTACCAATGATGATTTCATCGGTGCCGTCATAGGGATAGTGGAGCGAAAGGTTCGAGAGATCACTGGTGACATGGTGGGATGCACTGCTGTCAAAAATCCATGGTTTAGGAGAGGATGGAAGAGCAGCGGTATTAACCTGGGGTAGGGTTGAGGGTTTGTTGTGGCGGGGAACAGGGATGTTAGGGTGTTAGGTCTTGAAGTCCGGGCAGTAGGCGAGAGTGTGGCCTTGGAAGTTGCACCAGTGGCAGCGGTTACGGTACGGATTCTTGGGGTTTCGGTTAGGTGGGACGGCATGAGAGGCAGGGGCAGGGGAAGGGGAAATAGGCGAGTAGGATTGAGTATAGGTGATGGGTTTGGGTTTGTAGTAGTTTCGAGCAGTAGCATTCACGGTGGCGAGGAATGTGGTGGGGGTTGCTTGGTCATGGATGCGGAGGGTAAGCTCCTTGTTAATCAGTTTTTGATGATTTGGCAAAGGAAATAGGTGAGTCGCGAGCGTTGACGGCATCGATGACCGATTGGTAACGAGAGTCATCGAGGCCGTAAATAATGCGGTCAGTGACATCTTCAGGACAGACAACATGACCTAGGAGAGCAAGCTCATCAATGGTGGTTTTGAGAGAGTTCATATAAGCGGTGATGGTGGATGGGCCTTTGGTGGTGTTCTTTAGTTTAAAGCGGAGTTGTTTGATGTGCCCTCTGGACGGAAGGGCGTAGGTGGTGGCTAGTGTGTCCCATAGGTCTTTGGATGTGGACGTCCTAGTGAGGAGGGAGGCGACGGATTTGTCAAGCGTGATGGCCAAGGCACCGAACAATAGTTTGTCTTGTCGAAACCATGTAGCATAGGCAGGATTCGAAACTTGAGTGTCTTTTTCCTTCTCGTTAGCAATGGTGCGCGACGGACATGGAAGAGACCCATCAACATAGTTATAAAGGTCATAACCAATGAGGAGGGCAGTGATTTGAAGTTTCCATTGAGTATAGTTGGATTCGTTAAACTTGTCAACGGAGTGTACATTTATGGTGACAAACGGTTTTAGAGGTTCATCCTTGTTAGGAATAGTGCCAGTGTGAGACATGGTAATGTGGAGAGAAAAGAAAGACATGAATAGAATCAAAAGACTACTGATACCATGTAGAAAGATTATAGCTTTAAGTTTAACGATTATTATTGATTAGAGTCAATATTTATACAAGAGGTGTTAATTACATAATTAACCTATACTAGATATCACAAAGATTACAATATAAAAGATTACAAGAATATATCTAATTGATTAAAGTAATTATATAAAAGATATTATATAATATTAACAAGATTACGTAATTTCAATATTAACAAGATTAATTATATAAAAGATATTATATAATATTAACAAGAATATATCTAATTGATATAATACTGATACTCACTGAAATTTATTAGAGCAGGAGTAATTAAGTAAATCAATTGATATTTTACAACTCTAGTATAAAACTGTTTTACAGAAAAGCTATTAATTTGGTTAATACGTAGTATGATTTTTACACATTGTCGTACAACTATAATTCCTCTTCTATTCTGTTTAAAGAGGATTCGCATACTAAAGTTGACAATCTTTTTGATATTGACACACTATAACTTTTATAAAAAATTAAATTGAATTTACATTAAGAAAATCAATTATACTTATTTATGAGCGTAAGTCATTAACAACTTGGCGTAGAATAATTCTGTAAAGCATCAAGCTAGTGACACATAGCAAGTAGAAGAATCTATTTAAGGCTAAGTCACAACTCATATGAAGCTAGTTCTGTTAGCTAATTAAGTTTTATAGTTAAAATATAATTTGATTCTTGCGCAAGTCAATGTATCATTACTTCAAATCATTGGATCTTTTTTTTATGATCTAGTGGCTTGCAACTATGTAGATGACTTAATTGACATTGACGTCAATCAAATATATGCCCTAAAAGAGAAGAATTTGTGAATGATCAAATATATGCACTTGGGTCATAACAACATACTCGTAATAGTGTCATAAATACAACCCTCCGTCCCGGTTAATTGTTATCAATTTCCTTTTTGGGATGTATCAGTTAATTGTTATCCATTTCTATATTTGGTAAGTTTAAATAAGTGGGACGAGTGGAAAATATGAGTCGGCAAGTGGGTATGTGAGAGAGCTCTATTTTTTATCATTATTTTTCCTCTCTTTTCTCATTTTATTGGTCTTTGTGCCAAAACGAATAGATATAAATGACAGAGACGGAGGGAGTAGTACCTTACAAGATAAGAAATTGCCTAAACACCGGTCAGTATGTGACGTAGGTAGCACTAAAAGGGATACGGACACGAATACGGACACGTAATAAGACATCCAGTGAAATTTAGGACACGGGACATGTTATTTAAATTTAATAAAATATATATTTCATAGATATAAGTAACATACGATTTTATTTTTGTATATGTATTAATGATATGAAAATAACTGAAGGTAAAATTTGACTTTTGTCTATAACTCGTTGTCAGTCCTCACCCAAACCCTCTTTTCATGAATCTCTTTTAGTCTTTCGACCTCTCATTCTTCGTTTATAGGTATAAGTGTGTCTGACACGGTGTCGAACGCGAGACGACTGGTTGGGAGGTGTGTACGTGCTACCCATATATGTGCTAGTGATCAGGGGCGGAATCAAGAATAAATTTGGGATAGTGAATATCTTGAAGCTATATCTACTTATTTGAAAATAGAAAATTAAAAAGATCTCCTATGCACATATAAAAAAATTCAAATTCAATTTCATAATCAACGATCAAATATATTGTTATGTTAATGGCTTTAATCATTCTGTTAAAATTATTTTGGTTCTTGTGTAATTTTACAAAGAATTTAACTATGTCTATACAATGGCTTACAATTTTATACACAATGTTACCTAATCCCTTCGAGAGTCTTACTAGCCCATGTTTTAAGGGAAATCCTTGGTAAAAATTCCCCATTACGGGGCTAGCAGCCGTCACTAGGGACCTTAATGATTGACGCTTTGGCCATGTGTATCAGATAACATGACCCTCAACTTTTATTCGTTAATCCCTTCGAGAGGAGTAAACTATAGTACAAGGGACTAAACTATTGAAGAAGGTAGCTTTAAGGACCTCAACTATAAAGGTCAAGCTATAAGGACCTCCCCATCCATTTCCGTTACACTTCCGTTTATTATTTCTTGTTTGATACATTTTGTGTTGTTTGATACTTATCTATAATCTCTTACTTCATAGAGTCACACTATGTTTCTACAATTCTTCGCTAGCTTTTTGTAATTGACAATGCATAAATTTTCATTTGTGATGGAGAAATATAACACTTATACGATTAAATATAATTTATTATTTAAACGTAAAAATTTGTGAATTATTACATTTTATCATAATTGGTCACATTTTCACCGTCATAACTTATGACCTATCACATATTCACATAAGATTACAACAATTAACAAAGAATATTGAAACTTTGTATTTAAAGTCGGTTAGTAGTTTACTAGTGGATAATGAGTATTTAGGATGGTTTAATCATAAATTTATTTGATTATCATGTACTCCTATATCATAGTTGGGTAATAAATACTCCCTTCGGTGCGGTTATTTGTTAACCTATTTTATTTTTAACTGTCTAATTCATGTGTTGAACTTTTGGTATTAGGGATTTACTTTTAATGAGTAATTTGATACACCACACCCATTATTGTTCACTTGTCAACGAAAACAAGCACAAATGCTCCCTTCTTTCCCCTTTAATTTTTTTGGTAAAAGTAAAGCTAAACAAACAACCGGAACGGAAGGAGCATATAAAAAAATAATTTAGACAATTTGAATGAAACAATTAAAGTTGTATATTTGTTGAGTGTTAATTACACCCGTCCACTTTGATTCGGAATATACTTGTTAGATCGCTAGATGATGCAAAATTATATCAAAATTACTGTAAATCACATTTGTCACTTAGATTATTAAAATAATACGGAGTAGTATTTAGAAAGTGTGTTTTTTTTTAATTTAAAATAAAATGGGATCAAACAAATTAATAAAGTCGGGCTAGTTTCAATTTTATTACTTATGGGTTCACGTCCTTACTAAAGTTAGACTCAAATTTAAGTCGCTCTCCCGTGAAGCGACCAGACTTCAAAATACTTTTGAAAAAACACAAATCAATAATGTTTTTTTTGGTGACAAAGTAAAGACGTGATGCATGGCGACTTCCAAATTTTTTATTTTTTTCGATGGAGGGAGAATACAACCCCCAAAGCTCAGTCGCTAAGCAACTTATTATGTTGCACAATTTCGTGCATATCTATCCTAGGTTGACCCATTTTGTGTAATTTCAAGTGATCCCCATTTCGTTAGTTTCTTTGTATTTGACGCTAATTTCGGGAGAAAAAAAAATTTGATAACTATTTTACGTTTAATGTGTGTCTTATAAATTTTAACTGATAAATCAACAACTAACATTAGATTATTATATTTGTTTCGTATTTAAAATATTAATTTTAATTATAAACTTATCTTTGTCTCATCAGGTAGCGTGTGGGTATTCAACCCTATAATAATGAGTCATTTGGAAATCGAGCCGATGAATCGCGTGTATAAAATCCCAGTCCAAATTTTGAGTTAATAGGAGAGTATTCAAGATTTGTAGTTTATAATCGTAAAAGCCAAGTCTGATTAGTTTAGATCAAAAACAATCTTTTTTACCTGGGCTGCATTTGCGTGTCCTTAAATATCGTCGTAAAATTTGTGAAACTCCCTCCGTTCCGGTCAGTTGTTGTCATATTTCTTTTTAGGGTGTTTAAGTGAATTATTGCCCTTTCTATATTATGAAGGTTTCCTCTAAGTAATTTGATCACTCAATTGGATTATTATCCACTTGGCACCCATTAAGTGAAACCACAAATGGTCCCCACACTTTCCTTAATTTTTATGTGAAAATAAAAGGACAACAATCTACCTAGACACGGAGAGGTACATTATACCCTAATGAAAGAAAATGGTAGCCGAGTTTTTACTGTCAAGGTGTATTATGGATTTTTGATTAAGAAATTAAAGTTAACGGCGTTAACTTGGGTGAGGAATTGTACAATTGAGGTCCTTAAAACCTCACATTAATAATTGGGGTCCTTAAAGCTATCTTTTCTCATAGTTTGGGTCCTTTTTATATGGTTTACTCCCTTCGAGAGTCTTACCAATCTATTATATTCAATTTTGTACACTATTTATGTCCCTTCAACTTCATTTTATTATATTCAATTTTGTATACTATTTATGTGTAAGCTTCTAATTACAATTTTCTCTCGGTTAATAAGTCCAAATATATTCATGTGCGATCTTGTTTGATTCGTCTTTACGAGTACATTAAAAATATCAAACTTTTATAATATTTGCAAATACGTAGCTAACGATATTTACCGCGTAAAACACGCGTTGACAAACGTGAAAAAGTAAAATGGTAGAGTGGAGTTGAAGGGAGGAAGTATTACAAGTCTACAACTCGTTTCTAAGCTTTATAATAATGTTTTCAAGTTTTATTGTAAAGTTACTGAGTTTAAATGTAAACTTTCTAAATTCATTAACTTACAAATTATACATTTAAATTCAATTAAATTTTAATATTGGCTTAAGAAAATTAAAAGATTATTAATAAACTTTTGATGCTTAGAAATCATACCCGTGAGTTGGGTTGAGAAATGCAATTAGACATGTGTATGTATAACTCTTTTACCTCTTATTTTATTTACATTAAAGGGTAGTAATACATTTCATTACATTTTCATAATTCCATCCTTTTCAAAGGGGACATGGGACTATTACTTTGTAAATAAAATATTTAATAACTTTTTTATTACCAATTGATTTTAGGATAGAAATTTATTTTAGTGTTTGGCCTGATGAATTTGATTATTTGTGCCCTTTGTAGCTAAACTTAATTAGATTAATTGATAAGATTTTGCTTTGTTTGTTAAAACTAATTAAAAAGATAACTAAAATGTTAATAAAATTTTAAAAAGATAACTAATAAGATAACCAAAAATTAGGATCTGATTAGTTAACTAATTATATAAAAAATGTTTGACTAGTTATCTGATATGCTATTGATTTTTACAAAAATAACTTATAAGGATATATTAACAATTTAATGATACACAAATTCCCATTTAAATCCATATGGTAGTAGTTGACCCGTCTTAATATCATCTCACTTGTTGCCTAGTAAATACCAAAAGTTTTGTCTTTATTATCACTATATGGTAGTATTTGACATGTCTTAAGCTTAACACGGATATTACCCATCCTAAGTAAGACTTACGATTAATATTTTAAACTAGTGGAGATCGCGTGCGCTTGCACGATTTTTTAGATAATAATGTTAGAGATTGAAACAATTAAAATATTCGTATTTAGTTTAATTAGGAAGTAAAGGATAAATATTGACAGTATTTTCGTATTAAGAGTCTGATAAGAAAAAGTTCGATAGTAAGTTTACCCGGATAAGATTGTTAGTTTTTACAAAAACTTTTTTCTCAACTTTGTTTTTAAAATAATAATATTATATTATTACAACTACTAAAGACGTACATACTAAAAAAGACGTCTACACAAATAAAATTTAAACTTATATACATATAGAGTACGGAGTATAATTTAGAGTAGACATACTATTACAAAACGACATATATGAAATGCTATCCGCTATACTTATATTGAGCAAAATTACCATTTGAAGGTAAACAATCAGATTTGTGATAGCATGTTGCCTTGCACATTGAGCAAATTTTGGAGTTATATTATTAAGAAGGTAAGGAAATTAGCGAGATAATCACGGTAGATACCGATGAATATTGAGTAAATCATTAGAGTATATATGTATACTCTCTCTGTTTTATTATTATTATTATTATATAGCATTTTTATGTTTTAAGACACTCATTTATCTCTTCAATATCTCTGAAAATATAAAAATAAATATAATGATAGGTATACTTTTATGAAAAAGCTTTTCGTAAATAATACTCCCTCCTAGTCGGTCATTTCTTCCCTCTTTCCTTATTGGGTAAGTCGGGTTTTCTTCCCTCTTTCTCTTTTTGGATGTGGGGTTGTGTGTTTTGTGTGGTATAAATTCATTTGTAGGTGGGATAGTGTGTTTTGTGTGGTCCAAATTCATTTCCTTAATTTTTGTGTAAAAGGGAAAGGGGAAGAAATGAGTGACTAAGAGGGTATATAATGGTATTATATTTATAATTTTTGAACAAAAATAATTTTGTTAATATTAAACTCAAATGCTTATTTCTAAAAAGGAAAAAAAACGTCATATAATAAATAAAAAAACGGAGGGAGTATGTATTTACGGTATATACTAGCCAAATAGCCAATTGTAGTTAACTAGTTTAGATCCCATGCAATTGCATGGTTTCTTAAGGAGGGAATATATAAATGAAGGAATAAAAAAAATTTAAAACCTAAAATTACTTTATTTTTCAAATGTTGAATGTTGAAACATGTTATTAGTTGTATCTATAAGATGAAAAGATAGAAAAGAGTTATGTCAACACTTTTCATTCTTATAAGTTACTCCATATAATTCATTGATTCTTTATCATACACTTCGAGCTTTAAGAGCAAAACATTAACTTTAATAACATACTTGCGATTTTTTTTTTCTCAAATTAAACTTTCCTTCATATTTTCTAAATTTGTAACACATATAATTTGTTTATTATTACTTTCTTTATCAACAAAACTTATTTAGTTTTCACATATATTTTTATTTAAATAGGTGTAATATATCAAATTATTAAAAAATAAATAAGGGTGTCCTCCCACTACTACTATTTAGTTTCTTATTTTTTATTACAAAAAAAAAATCATAAAATTAGTTTTAGTCATTTAAGTTTATTACGTTATATAACTCTAAGGCCCTGTTCTTTTGGACTTAAACTCACCCCCTTTAAGTTCAGTTCAGCTCCTATAAGTTCAGTTCAGCTCCTATAAGTTCAGTTCAGTTCAGTTCAGCTCCTATAAGTTCAGTTCAGCTCCTATAAGTTCAGTTCAGTTCAGCTCCTATAAGTTCAGTTCAGTTCAGCTCCTATAAGTTCAGTTCAGCTCCTATAAGTTCAGTTCAGTTCAGTTCAGCTCTTATAAGTTCAGTTCAGAAAAGTTCAATTCTTACAAATTAAGTTAAGAAAAATTATACGAAATATATTATTTATGAAAACCGATATAAAAACATTTGACATTAATTATTGGATACATACATTATCATTGAGACCGCCCGAAGAAATTGTAGAGTATTTCAACTATCGACATTCATTATTTTTGAATGAAAGTTGAAATGACATTTGGTTAATTGAAAAAAAGGTGGAAGATGTTAACAAAATATGCTCTAAATGTCACAAAAGTATCAAATGTCTATTATTGTTTCTACATTCACACTCCATAATTTTATAAGGATGCATACTCTTGGAATACCTATTATACAACATGACGTGAATATTCAAGAAACAGTAGATTCAGACATGTTTGATTATAAGCGGGAAAATGCCATGTTCAAGATACGAAACAAGATAGTAAAAAAACATTTGGCGAGACAATGGATTCATTGTTTCGAGTGGTAGTGAAGATGAAGAAGAAAGTGATGAGGAAGATGATGATATAGAAATAGATAGTTAAAAAACGATGTAATATGTAATTTATTTTTTTATCGTAATGTAAACGTAGTAATCTGTATCAACAAACAAATGTATATAAATCAGAATAATTTTATTATCTTACCTTATGTTTTAGAGTATATTTTTTTTTTGTATGACAACCCTTTCCAAAAGATAATGATTATAATAAAGTTCAGTTTAGTAAAGTTTAGATTATATAAGTTCTATTCAATTAAGTAAAATTAAGTTCAGAAAAGTTCAGCTCCTATAAGTTCAGTTCAGTTCAGTTCAGCTCCTATAAGTTCAGTTCAGCTCCTATAAGTTCAGTTCAGTTCAGCTCTTATAAGTTCAGTTCAGTTCAGCTCCTATAAGTTCAGTTCAGCTCCTATAAGTTCAGTTCAGTTCAGTTCAGCTCCTATAAGTTCAGTTCAGCTCCTATAAGTTCAGTTCAGAAAAGTTCAGCAAAATTCAGTCCAAAAGAACAGGGCCTTAATTCTTATATGTTTTTCTATTTAATGGATAAGTTTACAAAACCCATAAATATACACAAATTCTCATTTGTGACGGGCATATCTGTCGCAAGCTTGCGACGGGTCAAATACTACTCATGTGGGGTAGATAAGACAAAAGCAGAGTGCCTTGGCAGTAGCATTCTATTTTGTCTTATCTACCCACATGGGTAGTATTTGACCCGTCGCAAGCTTGTGACGGATATACCCATCACAAGGGAGACTTGTTGATAAATATATTTGTTTTCTTATTTAAGTATAGGTGACTTTTGGAGGGAAAATTATAGATAAACTTATTCTTTTAGTTTTAGGGGGATTAGTCGAGTCAGAATATTAGCGAGAATAGAAAAGATTTGAGCGCAATTTAACCAATTAACAATGGGTCCCTTTATTTCATTATTAACAATCATTATCAAAATATTAGTGAAAATTGAATATAATATAATATAATAGATTTGAGCGTAATATGCTAGTTAAACCGGAAAATGTTAATTGTATTAATCTTTTAGTTATTAGACCATCCCCAAATAAGGTCAATTGATAAGTCATGACCTTGCTTGGTCATGCTAATGATGTAATTAAACAAACATAATTGGTGACCTTCTTTGCTAATTGGTGACCAAAGGTCAATTTGTGACCATGGTGGAACAAAATTGACCACCTTATTGACCTATTAGGTGTACAATTTTTATTGGTTGAACAATAAAAACAATAAAAAAAAAGTATATAATATGGATTGTGAAGTGAAAAATGATTGAGTTGATGACCTTCTGCTTGAGAGGGTGAAAGTAGGTCAAGATAAATAAAGTGAGATTAAAAGTAAAATTGGGTCGCGATCTAGTTATCGCGACCGCTGCTTGGGGATGGTCTAAATAGGGGATGGTCTAAATAAGGGATTGCTCAAGCAACAGAGGAAGACCAAATAGGATCATGGACCTAATTTGGTACATTATGCGCCTAGGGAACCTAATGATATGTGACGGATTTGAACTCATTTTTGGATATTGACATTTTTAAATTGAGAGCAGGTTATTGTGATTTTGTCTCGAGCATATTCTTTTGTCCTAATGGTTTATCTCTTTTGTAAGAATTCTCTTGAGTGTAAAATGTTTATCCATATATAGAAACCATTGACTCTGACGAGGAAAGTCGTTGAAATTAAGATTCCTTGTTAAAAATAGAATGATGTTCTACCTTGGATATAATTCATATTTAGTCATTACACAAATTCTTATTTCAAACGAATCATTTTCGTTTGAAAAATAAGACGGGGTTATATTATCATTTTTTTATAAAATGTAACCACAGCTTATATCAAATTGTTTTTAATAGTGATTACATCTAATTATAAAATGATTACAAAATTTCGTTCTATTACTTCAGATCAAAATACTCCATCTGAAACAACTACCATCTGGTTCATATAAATCTCCTTGCTATGCCCAAGTTGATTGCTTGACTATGGTAGAATAACGATGACATCTTTAATCATAGCAATATAGCATAGTACACATAATTATTGTCTAAGAGAATAATTTGACGCATTGAAAATTAGAAATGGTGTTCACTGTTCAGTACCGACGCCATTATTTAATATCTCATACTTTTCCACATTGGAATCTTTTACTAATGTGCCGTTCATAATAACCTTTTAGCTTCTACGAAAGCACCGATTCCATTGTATGAGAGGGTGGAGTGACTATTCTGACTCACAAATTCTCAATTCATATGACTCGATCCCTCTTAAGCTTAAAATGGGTCAAGTCTCTTTTATAAAAGGCAAATAAGATGCAAGTGAAAGACAAATAGAGCCCTCACTTGTTCCCTCACTTGCTCTTCGTGAGATGGGCTTGCGCATCCCACACCAATTTATTTTTACTTTTTTAAACGAAATGAAAATTACATTTTTTTTCTGGTACATAGAAAAGAAAAATTCATTAATATAACTCCTTACCACGCTTACAAATTTTATGCGTAATTGAAAATCAATCTAATGAAATCAAAGATCATTCGACAATTACCTTGGGATCATGATCCGACAATTGGAATCGTTCTCGTATCGCTATTTACATGCAGCTTTTTGAGAAGATCATTTGCTTGATTCATTATGAGAGAAAATTTACCTTTACTGGTTCCAATGGTCGTTGACAAATATCTTGTATCCTTTAAAAGATCATTCGACAGACAATCAATAACGAACTACTTGCAACAGAATTATTCAGAAAACAAGCTTAAAACAACATAAATAGAACTAAAGTCATACACTTGGAGTTTGCTCTGTTTTTGTTTGGACTGAATGCAGAAAGAAGGAGATAGAACCTTAACCAAAGCACAAAGCCAATGGTTGAGGGTTGAACCTTGATCCCAGCACACAGCTAAGGGTCTAAGCTCACTTCCAAGCACACAGCAATGGAAGGTTTCTCAAGCACACAGCCAAGAGATGATAACAGAAACAAAGGTTTCAGTTTTTGTGTTTACTTCAAATCTGCCTTTCATTCATTAGAAAAAAGCCTTATATAGGCAATAGGATTACATCTTGAACGTCCAAACACATCTAAGGCTAGTAATGATCCTCAAAAGAAAACAAAATAACAACTACAAACTGATACAAACTGAAATAAAGTAAACATCAGAAAATAGTTCTGAAAGAGACAGGTTTCTTGTTGCCTTGCTGCTGCTTTGTTATATGGTACATAGTGGACTTTTTGCTTGGTGTTTTAGTCCTAAACTGGAGTAGTATTAGTCCCCAAAGTCTGAGCAAAAAGCCCTCGAGTCTGCTTGGCCAAAAGAAGAAACTTGGATAGTGACAGCTGAACTGCTCCTGGATAGGTGAGAACTGGACTGGTGAACTTGGATTATGTTTTGAGAGGTGTTCCTGGCGTTTTCTGAGGAAGGTTACCTGGACAAAAAGGTAGTAGACCCTCCCTAGAACCAAGCCCCATACTTGGTTTGAAGTTCCTAAGCTTGGAAGCTACCCTGGGACCCTCCCCAAGGTGCTGCTGCTGACTGAATTCCCTGAAGGCTTGCTGGCTTGTGTTGTGAGTCTGTCTTGTGTCTTGGCTTGCCCTGGCTCGTGTCATGGCTATCAATGGCTCGTGTCATGGCTTGTTTGCTTGGGCCTGGACTATACAAGGCATTGAGATAGCTTTTGACATAGGGTGAGGCTGATATTGGATTATGGTTAGACTGATCATAGGTTGGTTGGTCTTGTCTTTGAACTTGGCATTGAACTCCTGTTGCAACCCCTCCTTCTTGAAAAAGATTTGCCCTCAAATCCTCTTTATCCTCAGAGTCCTCCTGGTAATGACTTAGATCCCCCACATTGAATGTTCCATGCACCCCATAATCCCCTGGTAAGTCTATCTTGTAAGCATTAGGTCCTATCCTTTCAAGCACCTCAAAAGGACCATCAGCTCTAGGCATGAGTTTGTTTTTCCTCTTCTCTGGGAACCTCTCTTTCCTAAAGTGCAACCACACCATGTCTTTTGCCTTGAATTCCCTAGCTTTCTTTGGACCTTTGGCTCTTGACTTATACATTTAATTGGTCTTCTCAATCTGTTTCTTGACTTGACTGTGAATCTGCATCATCTGTTGTACTCTTTCCTTGGCATCATAATTGATTTCTTTCCTCATCACTGGGGCTAGGTCTGTTGGCATTAGAGGATTAGTACCATACACAACTTCAAAAGGGGTCTTACCTGTGCTGTTTGATGAAGCCCTGTTGAAGGCAAACTCAACCTATGATAGTTTCACATCCTAATCCTTTAGTGACTTAGCAATGATACATCTCAAGATCCTTCCCAGAGTTTTGTTAGTAACCTCTGTTTGCCCATCTGTTTGGGGGTGGTATGATGTACTGAAGAGTAGCCTTGTTCCTAAGATCCTCCAGAGTGACCTCCAGAAGTGGCTCATGAACTTTGTGTCTCTGTCAGACACAATGCTCCTTGGCACCCCATGCAGTTTTACTATTTCCTTGGAATAGAGCTCAGCTACCCCCATGGCATCTTCTGTCTTCTTACAAGCAACAAAATGTGCCATTTTGCTGAACCTATCCACCACCACCATTACTGAATCTTTCCCCCTTTGTGTCCTAGGCAGTGCCACTATGAAGTCCATGCTGATGTCCTCCCATGGCTTGTTTGGTACAGGTAGTGGGGTGTAGGGACCTGCTTGGAATTGTGACTTGGCTAGTTGACAGGGCTTACATCTCTTGATAGTGTCTTGCACATCACCCAGCATCTTGGGCCAGTAGAATTGCTCATGTAGAATCTCATAAGTCTTTTGTACTCCAAAGTGTCCTGCAAGCCCATTGCAATGCACTTCCTTGACTAGCAATCCTCTGTAAGGACCCATGGGTATACACAGTTTGTTTCCTTGGAAAAGGAACCCATTCTGTGTCAAGTACTTGCTTCCTTTCTTGAATTTTCCTTCTGAATACACCTCCCATTCCTCCTTGAAGTCTGAATCTTCCATGTAGAGTTCCTTCATGAACTCAAAGCCTAGGACCCTTTGCTCCATGAATGTCAACATCACAGATCTTCTAGAAAGAGCATCAGCCACTACATTGTTCTTTCCCTCTATGTACTTGCTTGAAAAGGAGAAGGATTACAGAAATTCCACCCACTTGGCATGCCTGGGGTTGAGTTTGTGTTGGCCATTAATGAACTTCAAGGCCTCATGATCTGAATGTAGCACAAAAGGCTTAGGTTTCAGGTAATGTCCCCAATGATTCAGGGCTCTTACTATGGCATAAAACTCTTTGTCATAGGTAGAGTAGTTCAACCTAGCTCCACTTAGCTTCTCACTGAAATAGGCTATGGGTCTCTTCTCTTGAACCAATACTGCCCCAACTCCTAACCCACTTGCATCACACTCTACTTCAAACAGCTTGTTAAAATCAGGCAAGCCTAGTATAGGGGACCTGCACAGCAGGTCCTTGATGGTATTGAAGGACTTCTCTGCCTTTTCTCCCAAAGTGAAATCCCCTTTCTTCATACATTCTGTGATGGGAGCCATGATAGAGCTAAACCCCTGAATGAGCCTCTGTAGAAGGATGCTAACCCATGAAAACTCCTGACCTGAGTCAGAGGTTACTGTCTTGGGGGTGGGCAAATCCCTGATTGCTTTGACCTTTTCAGGGTCAACAGCTACTCCATCCTTTGAGATAATGAACCCAAGGAAATGTACCCCAGGTTGCATGAAGGTGCACTTCTCCATCTTACCATAGAGCTTGTTCTCTCTCAGTACTTCACATAGTAACTTCAGGTGTTGTAGGTGTTCCCTCTTGCTTGAACTGTATACTAGGATGTCATCAAAGTATACCACAATGAATTTTTCTAAGTAGGGCCTCAATACTTCTGTCATTAGCCTCGTGAAGGTGCTAGGGGCATTGGAGAGCGCAAATGGCATCATTAACCACTTATACAGCCCATGTTTGGTTTTGAATGCAGTCTTCCACTCATCTTCAGCTCTAATCCTCACTTGATGATACCCTTGCCTTAGATCCATCTTGGTAAACACTTGAGCCCCACTGAGTTCATCCAGAATGTCATTAAGTCTAGGTATAGGGAACCTATACTTAATGGTGATGTTGTTGATTGCTCTGCTGTCTATACACATCCTCCAAGTTCCATCCTTCTTAGGCACTAGCAATGCTGGTACAGCACATGGGCTAAGAGATTCCCTGACACACCCTTTGCTAAGAAGAGCTCCCACCTGAGATTGTAGCTCTTGTGTTGCCCTGGGGTCACTTCTGTAAGCAGGCTTGTTTGGAAGGACAGCCCCAGGCACCAGATCAATGTGGTGCTCAATTCCCCTCAGTGGGGGTAACCCACTAGGTAGTTCAGCAGAGAAAACATCTTCATAGGCTTTTAGCAAGGCTTGTACCTCCTCAGGCACTTGGTTAAAACCTTCCCCTACCTCCTTGGTGAGGAGTACATAGACTGGTCTGAGATCATTTAACTCTTGTTCCATTTCTGATTCACTCAACAACAGAACTTCCTTAGCAGCTTCAGTTAAGAGTGGAGGGTTTCTTTTCAGGATAGGGGGTAAAGGAGCTAAAATGATTTTCTTCTTCATAAATCTGAAAGAGTAAGTGTTGTCCCTTCCCTGATTGACATCATCCCTATCAAACTCCCAAGGTCTACCCAATAGAAGGTGACAAGCATCAATGGGCAGTACATCACACAAGGCCTCATCAGCATATCCTTTCCCAATAGAAAATGGTACAACACACTGTTGATCTACCCTAACTTCAGCCCCCTTGTTCAGCCACCTAAGCTTGTAAGGTTGAGGGTGGTCTTTGGTGGGCAATGTTAGTTTATCCACCAGTGTTTTAGAAGCTACATTGGTGCAGCTACCTCCATCCACAATCATATTACAAACCCTCCCTTTAATGGTACACCTGGTTCTAAAGATCTGGTATCTTTGATCTTCCTCTAAGGGTTGGGGTTGTGTGTGCATTACCCTCCATGTCACTAGACTTAACCCAGCATCTGGTTCAATCAGCTCTTCACTAGCCTTTGCCTCAGGCTCTTCCATCTCATCATCACAGACCAACACCTCATCCTCTCCCCAATGAATTACTTCTAGGGTGCTCAGAGCTCTTTTAGATGGGCATTCTCTAGCAAAATGCCCATAACCTTGACACTGAAAACACTTTTTGAGAGGGTAGTCTTTCTTTGGCCTGCATCAACAGCCTTGCCTTTATCAGGGTTGACAGGAGTCTTAGCAGGGATCACAGGTTCTCTTATCTTGACTCCTACAAAGGGTTTGAAGGTGGGGGTTCTAGCTGGTGTCTTAAAGGCACTGGATTTTCCCTTTCCCAACTTTTCTACCCTTAGAGACAAGTTGACAGCTTCCTCAAAGGAGTATAAATTCTGTAGCCTGACTTTACTAGCTATCCTCTCATCCAAACCTTCTAAAAACCTTGCTATCTTTTGCTCAGGTTTCTCAACAACCTTACATTGCAGTGTGAGTTGTTCAAAGTCCCTTAGATAAGACTCTACAGGTCTTTGGTCTTGTTTCAGGTGAGTGAGTTTAATGAACATGTCCTGAGTGTAGTCTCTAGATACAAACTTAGCCTTCATTTTCTTTTTCAGTTTGAGCCATGACTTAACAGGTTCTTTCCCTTCCCTAACCCTCAAGGTTTTCATGTTTTCATACCACAATGAGGCATATCCTTTCAGTTTCATGATAGCAACCTTAAAATCTTTTCTATCAGTGTATCCTTTAAACTCAAAGACTCTTTCTACAAACCTTAACCAATCTAGGAAATCATCAGGGTTCATGCTACCAAGAAAGTCAGGAATTTCTACCTTTATGTCTTTGTCCTGGTGTCTGAGAAGACTTTCATCTGAGCCATCTAAGTCTGACATTTCAAATTGCTCCACAGGTTGTCTCCTCCTTCCTCCACCCTGTGGGAATGGTGCTCCTCTTCCTCGACCTCTGCCTCCCCTAATGTCATTGTTATGTTGGCCCACAAGGAGTTCATTGACAGATCTGGAGACTTCCATCACAGTTCTGACAAGACCTTGAACTGTGGTTTCAAGACCTGTGATTCTCTCTTCACTCATGGTTGATTTTTGTGTTTTTAATGTAGTTAGGTAAATGAACTCACAAACCAAACCTCTGATAACCAATTTGCACTAAAACTATTCAGAAAACAAGCAAAGAAATAGCACAAATAGAACTATGGTCATACACTTAGAGTTTGCTCTGTTTTGTTTGGACTGAATGCTGAAAGAAGGAGATAGAACCTTAACCAAAGCACAAAGCCAATGGTTGAGGGTTGAACCTTGATTCCAGCACACAGCTAAGGGTCTAAGCTCACTTCCAAGCACACAGCAATGGAAGTTTCTCAAGCACACAGCCAAGAGATGATAACAGAAACAAAGGTTTCAGTTTTTGTGTTTACTTCAAATCTCCCTTCATTCATTTAAAACAAGCCTTATATAGGCAATAAGATTACATCTTGAACATCCAAATGCATCTAAGGCTAGCAATGATCCTCAAAAGAAAACAAAATAACAACTACAAACTGATACAAACTGAAATAAAGTAAACATCAGAAAAACAGTTCTGAAAAAGACAGGTTTCTTGTTGCCTTGCTGCTGCTTTGTTATATGGTACATAGTGGACTTTTTTCTTGGTGTTTTGGTCCTAAACTGGAGTAGTATTAGTCCCCAAAGTTTGAGCAAAAAGCCCTCGAGTCTGCTTGGCCAAAAGAAGAAACTTTGATAGTGACAGCTGAACTGCTCCTGAATAGGTGAGACTGGACTGGTGAACTTGGCTCTTGTTTTGAGAGGTGATCCTGGCGTTTTCTGAGGAAGGTTCCCTAGACAAAAAGGTAGTAGACCCTCCATAGGACCAAGCTCCATCCTTGGTTTGAAGTTTCTAAGCTGGGAAAACACCCTTGGACCCTGCCCAAGGTGCTACTGCTGAATACCTTTCCTGAAGGCTAACTGGCTGTTCTTGTGTGTTTGTCTTGTGTCTTGGCTTACCCTGGCTCGTGTCATAGCTATCAATGGCTCGTGTCATGACTTGTTGGCTTGGGCCTGGACTATACAAAGCGTTGAGGCAGCTTTTAACATAGGGTAAGGTTGAGTTTGAGCTTTGGTTAGGTTGATCATAGGCTGGCTGGACTTGTTTCTGAGCTTGACATTGAACTCCTGTTGCAGTTCTTCTAATGTGATTCCTCAGAATCGCAATTCCCAAGGTAATTACAATCGTTCCAATCAAGGAGGCCAAAACTTTCAACAATCTCCACCTCCACCACCTCCAAGTAATGACATGGCGGAACTGAAAGCCATGTTGCAACAGAGTCTTATGATCCAACAAAAGCAAGATGCTCAGATCTCACAACTGATAGCTCATAACAAGATGGTTGACACTCAAATAGCCCAATTGGCAATTCAAAATCCACATAAACAACCAGGTAATCTTCTGAAGCAGGGGCCAGGGGGGTGTATCCTTTCCATATTTCATAAAGAATTAGGAGATAAAGATTAACCAAGCAGTCATCACCATTGGATGCAATTTAGGAGCAAAACTGAACAAAGTGCCTATTTAAAATACTTCAATTGTTCAGGAATTCAGGTCTGAGTTCAATTGATCATATCTCGAGTTTTACTTGGTGAGAAAATATGTTCTTCATATGGATATAATCTTGAAGATGTCCTCTTTCTTATGGCTTTGGAATCAACAAGATTCATCGAGCAAATTTGTCACAATTGATCTTCAAAGACTGTCACGCAGAATGCAATGCTATTCTCCTGAAATGACCTGTCAGTACTAAAATGTCCATAACTCAATATTTGACGGATATTTTTGGTTGATTCTTTTTGGAGGTGAAAGCTAACACCTTTATCTTTCATTTGAATCATCATGGGCATTTGTTATCCATCTGAGTTGGGAGATATGAGTTTTCAAAGTTCATGCTGCTGCACAAGAAGACTGATGAGCATTCACTTCTGACCTGTACTCACTTAAAGGCTTATAACTGAAGTTACAGGAACTGTTTTTGCATGATTCAAATTGGAGAAGGAAGCTAACTCATATAGCTTCAATTTGGCTACTCATGGGTCTCCTAATTCTATCTGTGCAGAAAATTATAGCATCTGCAAGATGCCTCTGGAATCTGGAATGCTGCTGTACAACAGTCAAGCGACCTGCTAGTACTCAAACCTCTGTATCTAGAGTTTTATACATCATTTGGGGTTGCTTCTTTTTTGACATGAAAGCTAACACATTTAGCTTTAAAATGAGATATCATGAGCCTTCAAATTCATCCTAATGAAAGAGTTATGAAGCCTGCAAGACATGTCTGATTTCAGAAAATATTACTGAAAGTCAGCTTAGCACTTGTGTTCAGCAAGGTTGTTTGTATATGCTCAAGTACTTTGAAGTGCACGTCCAAGGCTACAAGTTGATCCTTGAATGATCCAAAATGTGTGAACATCATGTGGTAGCAAAAGGGAGCCAAGACAAGCCCCAAAAGAAAACTGCTCAACAATGCCATTTCAGGAATGGGACAAGCTTACTTTTTCAGTTGCTTTTCTGTCCAAATTGCAGTCTGTTCAAGCTCGTCTTATTAGTAGACTTTTGCATCTGTTTTGTATCCTTGTAAGGCTCATTGCAAGCCCTTAGATGTAGCTTTATGTTGTGTGGTAGAGATCTTTTGTAATGCTCTATATAAAGAGCCTTTTGGTGTAGACAGAACTCAGATTTTGATAAATGAAAATACATGAGATTTGTTCTCTCCTTTTCAACTTGTGCTTGGCTTAGTTGAATCCTCTTTTAAGTAATCTGTGCTTGGCTTGATTACTTGGTTAGCCTTGATAAATTGTGCTTGTGCCTTGCTTAGCATAGTTTAGCTAGGTTAGCATTGCAGTTCATGTTCTTAGTCTGTGCTTGGCTTGCCTAAGAACAAGTTCTGGACAACAGTTAGTCTAGTCTCTGTGCTAGTCTTGAGATTAGTCTTATGTTCCTATCTTTTATTTATTTGTTACAAAAATCAGAAAACTTATCCCACAAAAAAAAGCCTTGTTTCATATGTTTTATTGTTGCAAATTCATAACAGTCCTTGAATTGTTTCTTTTGAATTTTGAGTCCTTTGCAAAACACCATTGACCCCTAGGTTGGTGTTTCAAATTGGTATCAGAGCTATGGTTATAACACAAGTTCCATCCTTGTGTTAGTCTTTGTGTTTCTTTTATCAAACTCTACAACTTGTTTTGTTGAACTTGTTGCATTCTGTTTTCATGGGCAAATCAGTAGACAACGATACTATCTCTTATGTTCTTTGTCCTAAGTTTAAGCCTTATGAACTTGGCTCTATTTCCAAGTCAGTGGCAGCAACTATAAGGAGATTGCAAGGCCTAAGGTTAAAGCGTGAAGATGATGTGCCTAAAAGAGAAACAACCAGCAGCCATGGGATGCCAAGGGAACCAAAACCACCTGATTTAGGCCAAGTAGAACACACCCTACTCCAGGAGTCGTGGAAGTTCTCTCATGTCCTTAAAGTCAGAGGTAAAACACCATTACTTCCTATGTTTGATGGTAGAAATGGTAGGACTTTTGTTTCTTGGTTATATGAGGTTGAAAGCTTCTTTAAGAACCATCATTTTTCTGATTCAGTGAAGTGTGACCTGGTTGTGTCTTGTTTAAGGGAATTTGCTTTGTTGTGGTATAATGGTCTTAATCTTTCAAGGACAATGGTAAGGAAGGGTAAGATAAAGTCTTGGTCCAAGCTTCACTCATACATGTGGTCAAAATATCTTCCTTGTTCTATCTTGAGTGATTTGTGGAGTGAACTTAAAAACCTTAAACAAAATGCATTAAGTGTTCATGAATATGTTAGGTTGTTTGAAGAATTACACTTTGTGTGTGACAAAAGAGTTGATTCTGTCCAAATGGGAGTTAGATTTTACCATGGTTTGAAATCAGAAATTTCTAAAAGAATCGATTTAGAAATGATGTATTCCTATGGAGAAATGCTTGAGTTTGCTTTGTGTGTGGAGAGTAGCTTAGCAAGACATGAAAATTCTGAACCCTTGGCTAAAAGTGACAGCCTAGAAGTCATGAAAACAGTTGGAAATGAGAAGGGTTTACACCAAGAGGATGTTATTGTTTGTCCTAATTCTAAATGCATTGAACCAAGAGTCATGGGTGTTTATCATGAAACCAATTACTCATGTACTGCTGTTTTGAAAAGCCAATGTTTTGAGATTAAAACCGCACCTAATTCCACATTTGAGAATGCCAAGCAAGAAGAAGAACAAGCATGCACAACCCTTGACCAGCTTCGTGGTGTTAGCCAAGAACAAGTTGCTATTTTAAGTTCTTTAGAGCTGTCCATAGACTCAAGGTTGCAGCAACTTATAAGCTTTAAGATAGATCGTTTCTTGAGTTCATTTGAGAGTCAAATATGTAGGGATTCAGGTAGGGATGAATCAAAGGGGTGTTCTTGCTTTGTCAAATGCTCAAGTGCTCAAACTCTGACCTCCTGCACCAGCCCTAAGTTATACTTCAAAATCTACGTCATGAGAAAAGGGTACATGAACTCAATTGACAGGAACAAAGGAATGGGCACATGTGGAAGAAAAGAGCCTTTTATTAGTGCACAAATTTCAGGCCTAGTTATGAAGTTTCAAATTCTTATTACTGAAATTAAGGGTGATGCTTCTATGATACCAAGACAGGCTGCCATGTTAACTGATCTAGGAAGGGTAGATGACAAGTTTCTCAAGGAGCAAACTGAACTTGGGATCATGGTGACTCCAAAAATCAGCTATGTCATTCTCATCTATGATCCAGGTGGGAATCACAAGAACATACCTCGTGAAGTAGTATTCAAGGTGAACTCACCACTTGAATCTTCTGAAGCTTCAGCGAGATACACTATCTAAGAGCATATTATAATTGCTTTCAATAAGAAGACTGAACTCATTTTTTGTGGTGGCCTATGTTGATTATAAGTGATGTTTTGCATTCCAAATTTGAGGTCAAATTTTTTTGAACTTGGGGAGAGTTGAAGCAGGGGCCAGGGGGGTGTATCCTTTCCATATTTCATAAAGAATTAGGAGATAAAGATTAACCAAGCAGTCATCACCATTGGATGCAATTTAGGAGCAAAACTGAACAAAGTGCCTATTTAAAATACTTCAATTGTTCAGGAATTCAGGTCTGAGTTCAATTGATCATATCTCGAGTTTTACTTGGTGAGAAAATATGTTCTTCATATGGATATAATCTTGAAGATGTCCTCTTTCTTATGGCTTTGGAATCAACAAGATTCATCGAGCAAATTTGTCACAATTGATCTTCAAAGACTGTCACGCAGAATGCAATGCTATTCTCCTGAAATGACCTGTCAGTACTAAAATGTCCATAACTCAATATTTGACGGATATTTTTGGTTGATTCTTTTTGGAGGTGAAAGCTAACACCTTTATCTTTCATTTGAATCATCATGGGCATTTGTTATCCATCTGAGTTGGGAGATATGAGTTTTCAAAGTTCATGCTGCTGCACAAGAAGACTGATGAGCATTCACTTCTGACCTGTACTCACTTAAAGGCTTATAACTGAAGTTACAGGAACTGTTTTTGCATGATTCAAATTGGAGAAGGAAGCTAACTCATATAGCTTCAATTTGGCTACTCATGGGTCTCCTAATTCTATCTGTGCAGAAAATTATAGCATCTGCAAGATGCCTCTGGAATCTGGAATGCTGCTGTACAACAGTCAAGCGACCTGCTAGTACTCAAACCTCTGTATCTAGAGTTTTATACATCATTTGGGGTTGCTTCTTTTTTGACATGAAAGCTAACACATTTAGCTTTAAAATGAGATATCATGAGCCTTCAAATTCATCCTAATGAAAGAGTTATGAAGCCTGCAAGACATGTCTGATTTCAGAAAATATTACTGAAAGTCAGCTTAGCACTTGTGTTCAGCAAGGTTGTTTGTATATGCTCAAGTACTTTGAAGTGCACGTCCAAGGCTACAAGTTGATCCTTGAATGATCCAAAATGTGTGAACATCATGAGGTAGCAAAAGGGAGCCAAGACAAGCCCCAAAAGAAAACTGCTCAACAATGCCATTTCAGGAAAGGGACAAGCTTACTTTTTCAGTTGCTTTTCTGTCCAAATTGCAGTCTGTTCAAGCTCGTCTTATTAGTAGACTTTTGCATCTGTTTTGTATCCTTGTAAGGCTCATTGCAAGCCCTTAGATGTAGCTTTATGTTGTGTGGTAGAGATCTTTTGTAATGCTCTATATAAAGAGTCTTTTGGTGTAGACAGAACTCAGATTTTGATAAATGAAAATACATGAGATTTGTTCTCTCCTTTTCAACTTGTGCTTGGCTTAGTTGAATCCTCTTTTAAGTAATCTGTGCTTGGCTTGATTACTTGGTTAGCCTTGATAAATTGTGCTTGTGCCTTGCTTAGCATAGTTTAGCTAGGTTAGCATTGCAGTTCATGTTCTTAGTCTGTGCTTGGCTTGCCTAAGAACAAGTTCTGGACAACAGTTAGTCTAGTCTCTGTGCTAGTCTTGAGATTAGTCTTATGTTCCTATCTTTTATTTATTTGTTACAAAAATCAGAAAACTTATCCCACAAAAAAAAGCCTTGTTTCATATGTTTTATTGTTGCAAATTCATAACAGTCCTTGAATTGTTTCTTTTGAATTTTGAGTCCTTTGCAAAACACCATTGACCCCTAGGTTGGTGTTTCAAATTGGTATCAGAGCTATGGTTATAACACAAGTTCCATCCTTGTGTTAGTCTTTGTGTTTCTTTTATCAAACTCTACAACTTGTTTTGTTGAACTTGTTGCATTCTGTTTTCATGGGCAAATCAGTAGACAACGATACTATCTCTTATGTTCTTTGTCCTAAGTTTAAGCCTTATGAACTTGGCTCTATTTCCAAGTCAGTGGCAGCAACTATAAGGAGATTGCAAGGCCTAAGGTTAAAGCGTGAAGATGATGTGCCTAAAAGAGAAACAACCAGCAGCCATGGGATGCCAAGGGAACCAAAACCACCTGATTTAGGCCAAGTAGAACACACCCTACTCCAGGAGTCGTGGAAGTTCTCTCATGTCCTTAAAGTCAGAGGTAAAACACCATTACTTCCTATGTTTGATGGTAGAAATGGTAGGACTTTTGTTTCTTGGTTATATGAGGTTGAAAGCTTCTTTAAGAACCATCATTTTTCTGATTCAGTGAAGTGTGACCTGGTTGTGTCTTGTTTAAGGGAATTTGCTTTGTTGTGGTATAATGGTCTTAATCTTTCAAGGACAATGGTAAGGAAGGGTAAGATAAAGTCTTGGTCCAAGCTTCACTCATACATGTGGTCAAAATATCTTCCTTGTTCTATCTTGAGTGATTTGTGGAGTGAACTTAAAAACCTTAAACAAAATGCATTAAGTGTTCATGAATATGTTAGGTTGTTTGAAGAATTACACTTTGTGTGTGACAAAAGAGTTGATTCTGTCCAAATGGGAGTTAGATTTTACCATGGTTTGAAATCAGAAATTTCTAAAAGAATCGATTTAGAAATGATGTATTCCTATGGAGAAATGCTTGAGTTTGCTTTGTGTGTGGAGAGTAGCTTAGCAAGACATGAAAATTCTGAACCCTTGGCTAAAAGTGACAGCCTAGAAGTCATGAAAACAGTTGGAAATGAGAAGGGTTTACACCAAGAGGATGTTATTGTTTGTCCTAATTCTAAATGCATTGAACCAAGAGTCATGGGTGTTTATCATGAAACCAATTACTCATGTACTGCTGTTTTGAAAAGCCAATGTTTTGAGATTAAAACCGCACCTAATTCCACATTTGAGAATGCCAAGCAAGAAGAAGAACAAGCATGCACAACCCTTGACC
>JAIUZE010008820.1:0-72706 GCA_022085475.1 Heliosperma pusillum | reverse complement strand
TTTTCCTGTCCATATCTCATATGGAGTCTTGTTTGCCGCTTTCGTCGGGCTTCGATTTAGTGAAAATATTGCAGATAAGATAGCAAAACCCCCAAAATAATCAGGAAGCTCTGTTAGACTCATCATAGATCGAACCATATCTAATAAAGTTCGATTTCTCCTTTCGGATACACCGTTTAATTGAGGTGTTCCAGGAGGAGTCCATTGTGATACTATACCACAATCTTTAGGTGTGAATCAAATTCATTGTTCAAGTATTCAACCACCCCGATCGGGATCGTAGGTTTTAATCTTGGTATTCAATTGTGTTCTACTTCATTTTTGAATTATTTGAATTTTCAAAAGCCACCACTTTTAGCCTCATCAAAGTAGACATATCCATATCTACTCAAGCGTCGGTAAATTAAAAGTAATGAAGTAGTGATACCACTCTAGGCTCGGATAGTCATTGGACCGCATTACATCCGTATGTATAAGTCCTAATACTTCACTTGCGCGTGTCCCTTTTCCCGGAAAAGGAGCACGAGTCATCTTGCCTAGAAGACAAGATTCGCATGCGCCATAAGATTCGTAATCGAATGGTTTGAGTACTTTAGATGAAACAAGTCTCTTTATGCGTCATTCGTTTATGTGCCCTAAACGACAATGCCAAAGGTATGATTGATTAGGTTCACCTGTTTTGAGCTTCTTGTTTTCTATATGATAGACCTCTTTTGCAATATCTAAAACATAAATACCTCCAATAGAAATGGCCTCGCCATAAACCATTTCATTAAGTGAAAAAGTACAACAGTTGTTCTTAATGCAAAATGAAAATCCTTCCATGTCTAACACGGAAATGGAGATAATGTTCTTGGTAAGAGTTGGTACATCATAGCAATTATTTAAATACAACTCTAAACCATTAGGCAAAAGAAGAACGTAGGTGCCCACGGAAACTGCGGCTACCTTAGCTCCATTTCCCATGCGTAGGTCCACGTCCACCTTGGCTAGTGCTTGCACGTCCCTCAGCCCCTGTACATGATTACAAAAGTGAGAACCACAACCGGTATCAAATACCCAAGAAGAGGTACTAGCAAAGTTAATATCTATCATATAGAGTGATGAAAGAATTTTACCTGACGTTGTCACACAACCGTCTTTCTTGTCTTTCAAGTACTTGGGACAATTGCGTTTCCAATGCCCTTTGCCATTACAATAATAGCAATCCGCCTCCGCGTGTTTGTTGACTTTGGGTTTGGCCTTATAAAAGACCTTTGCCTTTCCCTTGCCGGATTTCTTGAAAAGAGTCTTACCCTTTCCCTTGTCCTTCCTTACCCCAAGGTTCATGTTCTTCAGTTTCATGGAAAGAACATCCTTGGGTTCACTCCCACTAGCCTCCATGTCCCTCTCCGCTTGGGTGAGGAGTGCATGGAGTTCATGGAAACTCTTTTTCATGCCATTCATGTTATAGTTCACCCTAAATTGGGTGAACTTAGGTGTGAGTGAATGAAGGATCTTACCCACCACCAATTGCTTCGGAATTTTGCACCCTAGACGCTCTAAGGTGTCCGCGTGCTCAACCATTTTGAGCACGTGTGGGCCAACCTTTTGGCCCTTTTGAAGCTTGGTGTCAAAGAATTTTGTAGCCGCCTCATATTGAAGAATTTGAGGGGCTTGCGAAAACATTGACGTGATCCTCGTGAATATCGCATATGCATCGAGTGATATCAATTGGAGTTTGAGTTTGGGTGAGATTGACCAAATCAAGACATTCTTGACGTCATTAGCAACCTTCAAATAAAGGTCATATTCGGCCCGAACCACCGCGGACAATCTTGGCGCGGGTTCGGTGGGGGGCTCTTCGACCAAGTAGCGAAGCACGTTATCGGATAACGCGGCGCTCTTGATCGTTGACTCCCATTCAACGAAGTTACTTCCGTCATCCTTTAGGACACACTTGTCCATGACGGATCTCAACCATGAGTCCTTACCCAAGGGTGCAACGTTTGATGATGTCGACATTATGCGAATATGGTAACTACAACAAAAAGAAATATATAAACATTCATTGTTAATTTACTTGAAAAACATTTTAACAAGTTTAGCATTCATATAATGACCTCTCACTAAATTATATAAATGATTCCAAGACCCATCTTTAAATAAAAATAGTCATCGCATGCTACCTTTATATAGAAATGGTAAGTCATTACTTGACTAATTCTACTCTTAGAACTCTGGTTTACGGATTTCAACTAAATCCTCTCTAGTCCCAGATAACGCCTTATCTCGTTGAGTCCAATCCAATTTTAGCTAGTGATCGTATCACCCTACTTACCCGAGGTAAAAAGGGACCCACGAGCGTGGTAGCCCTAATGAACACGGGATTCATAGGTGTTATTAATTGGTAAGGCTAATCTCAATTTTTTTTTTAAACATGTGAGAGATCTTGAAATTTAGTTATTAATTCCCTATAAGTGAACTAAGTCGGTGAATTGTGAATAACGTTGAATTGACAATAACGGTAAATAAAATGCATGTGTGACGATTTTGGCATGAGCGGAAAAAAAGCAAGCAACCAAGCAACAATAAAATCCTAGTATGGCCACCTAGCTAATCAAAATTAACTAGATAGTTACAAATTCGGAAACCAACTCCTTGGTCCCTTGCCTCTTCACTTGGAACACCTTCCAAGATGGCACCGTCTTGAGGGAGTCACCGGTGTTCATAAAAATAATTACAAATATACAAATATACAAATTCCTATTATACATTTATTCTATAAAATAAAATTATTAAATTATACAAACCGGCGATACGAGATCGCAATAAAATTACAACCAAACCGTTATTCCCTTACATTACGGGTAATAACGATAAAAATTAACTAGGCCATACTAGGTACAAAAATTTGCATAAATTATTAAATAAATGACATTCATTCATTCAACCATAAATAAAATAAATTGCTGCAAAATTCATGCCAAAATCGTCCTAAGTTCAATTCATGCTCATTGTAGCTCGATTTTTTCGGGATTTATTGATTTTTAACCATTAAAAATCACTATCAACTTTTTAAATCTCATTTAATTCAAACTAATTAACTAAACTGATTTAGAACTCAAAATTAGTCACTACTAATTTTGTTGGTCATTAATTAGATTGATTTGATTTCATTTGCTAAATATTACGGTTTAATCATAACAATTATGAAATAAAACCAAAATAAAATATAAACATCATAAAATTTGAAACCAAAAATATTGTACATTCTGGAAAATTTCCAGGAACTAGAAAAATAAAAAACATTTGCTCAAAAAATTTAAATTAAGTTTATGAACAAATAGCTTTGTATTTAATAGTTTTATCAAATAAAAACATTAGATATAGTAAAACAGTGAAAAAAATTATGAAATTTCACCAAGAGTATCAACATCAGAATGTAAAATGTACAAAAAATTTTCAAGACCAGAAATGGACGTTTCAATTTTATGAACATTATAATCTCATATTATCGACTTTTATCATATAAAAATCAATAAACATGCAATACATAAGTAAAAGTCACGAAATTTTACATACAATATGTAAGACATGCATGTGAGATCATATTAAAATTTCATGGCCAGAATCAACATGAAACTATTTTTAGTTAACTTTTAACTCATAAAATGCATGTTAACTCGGTTTAAACGCCAAATATCAAAATAAGTAGCAAATTAATCCCTAAAATCACGAAATTTGACCACAAACATTTTGAGGTCAGTAGGTATACATACACCAAACATTTTCGTCAGAATCGTATTTTAACTCAAAATCTTTGATTTATTAGTTATCTTATAACTTTAATAAAAAAATGTCCAAAATGAACATGCATGCTACAAGCTAGCTCTGATACCACATGAAAGTCCATAGACCTTAATTAGAATCCTCTAATTAGTTGCTAAATTACTTGTTAATTTAGTATTTAAATGATCTATGTAACATGCATGCAAATATAAAGACATTTATATAAGAGAAGAAATTTCCTCACATTGATATGGAAAATATAATGGCACAACAAGAACTCCGTCTTGTTGTTCTTGAGCTACAAACATGGATGAACACAAGTAATCTCTAAAGTAGAAGATCTCCTCTAAGTTGCACCAAGATGAACCCAAATAATCTACCCTTATTATTAACTAGATAATAAGATAGATATTATACTACTAATATTAGAATATATTACTACACTAGTAATACTTAGGAAATATTAGTATATGAGAGTTTTTAGTGAGAGGAAGGATTTTAGAGAGAAGTGTAAAATTGCACAAAATGAAGTGGTAGAAAAATGAACAACAATTGTTCATTATATAGACCATTTGGCCGGACCACCTTGTCCAAAAATGGACTCTTATTTTGTTTAATTTGAGCACATGCATTAGAGTGGAATGTTGTAGTATAAGTGATGATTATTTCTACTTGAAATGTCACTTTCAATTTGTGACTAAAGAGTGTAAATAAGAACAACAATCATCACCATGTAACTAGCAACATAACCGGCGATTATGGCCTAGTTTGGTCCATTTTGATTTTTGATATTTGTCTCACAAATACTTATTGATCATATGGTTAATTATCTTGTATAATTAAGTGTTAATTTGATCATATAACAATTATATGACTCAATTAAATAAATAATATGTACTTAACATTTTAAGTAATATTTTACCATTATATCAATATATAATGGGTCCCACAATGCTTAGTTAATTTATTTACAACTCCTTGTAAATATAATTAACTAATTACCTCTATCTCAAAACCTCAACTAATTTAGTAATTTAACGATTAATTACTAAGTAAAATCTTATTTAATCGTATTAAAATAAGATATAAATTTATTAGTCAATTATCGCATAATTGAAAAAATAAGCTTAATCGAATTTGAGTTCATAACTCAATTTCTAACAATTAACTCTCGTACATATCGAATATCTGTAATGTACTAATTAACTGTATCGTATACAAATAATTAGTTACTATTTGGATTTCATCCTTTAGGTGTGACCGAAAGGGATCAGTTGATCACCGCCGTCAAACGACAATAACGTCAAACTCTAGTCAGCCAACCGTTATTGATTTACGTTAATCAACTGACTAATCATATATATAGTCAATAAATATCCCAATTATATTCCTTAATAAGATTCTATTCCCCTTTGACTGACGACATATCTCAAAAGTTTGCCTGATGTTACTCCAAATGCACACTTCTAAGGATTGAGTCTCATGTTGTACTTGCGCAATCCGAGGAAGAATTTTCGAAGGTTGTCGATATGTCCCTTCTTGTCTTTGGACTTGACGATCATATCATCTACACACACCTCTACTTCTTTATGCATCATGTCGTGTAGCAATGTGGTCACGGTACGTTGATATGTGACTCCGACATTAATTAGCCCAAATGGTATAACTGTGTAGCAATACGTGCCCCATTTGGTGACAAAAGCTGTTTTATGCATATCTTCTTTGGCCATTTTGATCTGATTAAACCCGGCATACTCATCCATTAAGGACAACAAGGCGTGATCTGCTGTATTATCTACCAATACGTCGATATCTGGTAGAGGAAAGTCGTCCTTGGGACTCGCTTTGTTCAAGTTTATGAAATCAACACAAACCCGGATTCGCCCATCCTCTTTGGGTAGCGGAGCTACGTTAACTACCCAGTCAAAGTACTCGGAAATTTTGATGAACCCAGCTGTGAATTGCTTACCGACCTCTTCTTTATTTGATCTTAAGACCCTATTTAGTCCTCATCCGACAGAGCTTCTATTTTACGGGTTTGAAGCCTCGCTTTATCGGAATTCGGTTCTCTGCAATATCCCTGTCGATCCCTGGCATGTCTTTGTAAGAACAAGCGAAAACGTCCTTGAACTCATGCAGGAGGTCTAAAAAATTGGCCCGTTCGGTCGGATTTTGGGTTTTCCATATCCTAAGTTCTCGGGTTTCTAGTTAGGTCTCTACGTTGATGGGTTCAGTGTTTTCTATAACTGGTGCCCTTTCCCCCTCTTGTAGTATTTCTTTGATTATATGGGGAGGTAATTAGATCGAGTCTGGGTCAAGATTATCCTCATTGAATCATAAACAAAGTTGCATTCAGAAAAACACAAGGAGTTAGGAGAATCTGATTTATTTATATTAAAATTTGAAAATAGCTGAAACAAAGAGGCCATCTGTTCAGTTGTCAGTTGCGGTAAAGGAACAACTGATGAGATATTTCCCAAGCTGCTGTTATTATTAAGTGCTAAGCTAGGAGAAATAAAGGGATGGGGGGTGACGACAAGAGTAGACTCTCTAGGAACATTCACTAGACTCCGACTCTGAGTCTGACTCCGATTCTGACTCTGACTCGAATTCATTGTCTCCTGGTTCTCCTTTAAAAATATTTCCCTCTCCCGTAGTGACCTTGAAGAGCTTGCCTTGGTTGTTGGTCCACTTGATTGATTTTCCCCATGCTTTCGGCTGACTTGAGCCAGCGTCGTTGATTAACGCTGTAGGGTTGAAATGATTGGCCTGAAGCATCATGGTAATGATCTCATCATGTGCAGCTCTGACAAATCGGTAGTAACCGTTTCTGAGGGAATAAAGAAGCAATCGTGGAAGACCTAGATTCCAACTAATTGTATTCCTCTATAGTGCCAAGGTTCGGGAAATCCATGAAAGTATTCATGGCTTCCCTCCCTAAGGAAATATCCATTTAGGGTAGGGAGATAAGGTTGCATCTGGATTCATTTACTCTTACAATTTTGGACTTGAGCAAGCATTTTCAGCGTTTCTTTCTTTGTGGGCTTGTATTCCAATCCTAATGGTATCTTTCCTGAATTCCCCTCTTTGTAGGGTGTAAAGATGCTTTTCCTAGTGGGGTTTAATGGCATTCCTGGGAAGTATCCTTGGGATTTGAGTATGTGGTTGACCACTAAGTTAGAATGTGGGTCGAAGTATAGAGGATTCAACTCACTCTCTATAAGATTTACGCTCTAAAATCCTCTGAGCTCGTATACTGGACACGTGATTTCTTGATCTTTGGGCGTCTTCTCTTTTACGGCCTTGATAGGTGACGAAGTGATCGTCAGTACTTTAGCATCTAGAGGAATCTTGATTTTCTGGTGTAGGGTGGATGTTACCGCTTGAGAAGCGTAAATCAAAGGCCTTCCCATAAGTATGTTAAAAGATGCTTTGATGTCCACAATTTGGAAGTTGACCTTTCGCTCAATTGGCCCAGTGGCTATTGTGAGGTTGACTAGCCTTATCACCTTACGTCGTGTTCCATCATATGCTAGAACACCTTGATTGGTAGGAGCCCAATCTCATTCTTTCATGCCTAGCTTACGTGATGTTTGTAATGATATGACATTGACTGCAGAGCCATCATTTACACAAAATGTCATTGGTACGTTCTTCTTTAGGCATGTTATTGTGATATACAAGGCTAGATTGCGACTGGCACCAAAAGGTGGTAGATCCTCCTCTGTGAAAGTAACTGGGTTACTTAACTTAACTGTGTCGTGGAGGACCAAGTTGACTACGTTGTCAGGTGTAGAGTCATGAGCTACATTTAGTTTTGCCAAGGTTTGTTGAAAAGCTTGGCGATGGGGAAATGAACTCGCAACTAACTTCGAGACTGAAAAATCAGCCTTTGTCTTCTGCAGTGGTTTCAGTAGATGGTCAGTACATATACCTTCACCATCATTTACGGTGAGGATGTTGGTGTTAGTAACTGGACCATTAGTGGTAGGACTATTCTAAGAGACACCTTGATAAGGACGCCCTGATCGAGTAAGGTATTCTATATCTTGATCTTCGCTAGCCCTGACTGTATCCTCACTGTCTGTGGTTTGATTAGGTTTTGTGAGGTACTTATCCTCGTCGGCATCGGCCCATATTCCGTTAATGGTATGGAGTTCTTTCAGTCTAATGATTTCGGCTTCCAAAGCGATTATTCGCTCGACTAGATTATCAGATGTGGTGATCACCTCTTGCATTATAGACTCTTGAAATAGAATTGGAATTAGGGGCGTGTCACCTGGAATGCATAGGGATGCTACGGTGGCTTCAAGTTCCTAAACTTGCCTACTCACACTCTTAGCCCATACAATGAAGTCATTGATGGTAGGAGAAATAGTGGAGTATCTTCCCTCATTTTCTAACATGTGAATCTCATCTTTGATTGGGGAAATGAGGTGTGAACAATCCAAGGTGGATTCTTCGTCTGTAATCATCAGATGTCCAAGAGCATTCTGAGAATTGTTAGGCTTACCTCAAGGAGTTATGGGTAAACGACCATCTTCAATCATATCTTGAAGGGCATCCTTTAATTTGAAGAATTTTTTTGTATCATGTCCTTTACCTTCTATGATATTCGCAGTAGGTGTTCTCATCCCAGAACCTAGTTTTCTATTCTGGATCAGGTGTAGGTCCTATGTTGAGTTTGCCTTGTTCTGTCAACCTTTTTAAGGCATTGGAATATGTATCGCCAATGCTTGTGAACTTCCTTTATGGGTGGTTGTTCTTTTTGGATGGTTCAACAAGATTGACTTCATCGGTTTTGTTGGTAGGGCTGTAAGAACCACTTGTTGTGCCTTGGTATCCGCAACCTATCGTTTTGGACAAGAGCCTTTTTCAGATGTCGTCTTCGATTCTGGTTCCTAGCAATGTTAAATCTTTGGAAGACTTTATGTTTTGATACCTAAGATGGTTTGCTTAAATAGGTCTCAAATTGTCCACGAACGTTTCGACAATAGTGGCTTCGTCTGGACGTTTAACAAGCTGTGTGCTAATTTTCCTCCACCTACTTAGGAAGTCGGTGAAACCTTTTTCTCGTTTTGGGTAAGAACCTCTAGAGTACGCATATTTGTTGGAGTAAGTGTCATCCACAATAGTGCATTTATATTATGAAACTCATTTGGAATATACGCGGCATGATTTGTAAATTTTGATACTACACGTCAGTTGATTAACGTAAATCGGTAACGCTCAGCGAACTAGAGTTTAACGTTATTGTCGTATGACGGGGATGATCAAATGATCCCTTTAGGTCACACCTATAGGATGAGACCCAAATAGAATACTAATTATTTTTATACGATACAGTTTAATTAGGGCATTACATATATTTGATATGTAAGTTTAGTTACGAGAGTTATTTATTGGAAATTGAGTTAGGAAGTCATTCCACTTAAGTTTATTAGTTAATTATACAATAACTGACTGAATAAATTTTAAGACTTATTTTAATACGATTAAATAAGATTTAATTTAGTGATTAATCGTTAATTCATTAAATTAGTTGAGGTTATGCATATATTTTGGAGGTAGAGGTAATTAGTTAATTATATTTATAAGGAGTTGTAAAATAAATTAACTGGGCATTATAGGACCTATTATTTATTGGTATAATGGTACAATATCACTTAAAAGTTAAGTATATATCATTTATTAATTTGAGTCATATAATTGTTATATGATCAAATTAACACTTAATTATACAAGATAATTAAGCATATGATTAATATGTATTTGTGGGACAAATATCAAAAATCAAAATGGTCCATATTGGACACATGTGGACCGGTTTTAGCTAGTAGAAAACAATCATGTTAATTCTCTACTAAATCCACACTCCACCATATGATTATGATATGTCTGACACATGATCATTATCATTATACAATCCCGTACTCTATCATTATGCATGTGAATAAAATAAGAAGAAAATCACCCACTTCGGGCCTAGTGATGACCGGCCAAATGATTTAATAAGGAGCATTTGTTGCTCAATATTTCACTTGACTTGATTCTTCATTTTTTCACATCTTCGCCCTAGAACCTCCTATATCTCTCTAAACACTCATATACACTGATATTCTCTACATATTACTAGTGTAGTAATACAACAACGTTAATAGTATTATGTCTTACTTATTTTCTATTTAATAATAAGCTAAGATTATTTGGGTTTAATTTTGGGTGCAACTAGAAGGAGACCTTCTACTTTGGAGGTTGGTTTATGGACGATCATCCAGTAATTCCATGCTCAAGAACAATAAGAAGGAGTTCTTATTGTGCCCATATTGAACCGAAAATTCCCAATGTAAGGATGTTTTCGTCTTATCTTTTCTTTTATGCTTTTATATTTGCATGCATGATAACTAGATCCTAAATCATTAAGTTAATGTAATTTAATGAACTAATTAGAGGAGTCTAATTAGAGTTCTAGGACATTCATGTGGTATCAGAGCTCAATTGTTACATGCATGTTGATTTTAAGCATTAAAATCGAGTTATACGATAACTTGGGTAAAATTGAAAATTTGTGTTAAAAAATGGTTTCCACAAAATTTTTGATTTTCATGCATACCTACTGACCTCAAAATGGTTGTGGTCAAATTTGGTGATTTTAGGGATTAATTTGCTATTTATTTTGATTTATGGCCTTTAAATCATGTTAACATTCATTGTTTATGTTAAAAGTTAACTAAAAATAGTTGCATGTTGATTATGGTAATGAAATTTTTATATAATCTCATATGCATGTTGTACATACTATATGTAAAAGTTCGTGACTTTTAATTAAGTTTTGGATGATTATTGATTTTTATGAGATAAAAGTCAATAAAATGAGATTATTATGTTCATAAAATTTTAAACTTCTTTTCTGGTCTTGAAAATTTTTGGTACATTTTATAATATGATTTATATCATCTTGGTGAAATTTTGTAATTTGTGTCACTATTTTAGTATATTTATTGGGTTTTATTTGATAAAACCGATAAATTTAAAGCTATTTGTTCATAAAATTAATTCAAAATTTTTGGGCAAATTTTTCTTGTTTTTTGAGTTCCTGGAAATGTTCCAGAATGTACAAACTTTTTGGTTTCAAATGGTTATGATGTTTATATTTTATTTTGGGTTTATTTCATAAATGTTGTGATTAAACCTCTATATTTAGCAAATACGATCAATTCAAACTAATTAAATATAAAAAAAATTACTGGGGACTAATTTTGAGTTCTAAATCAGTTTAGATAATTAGTTTGATCTTAAACACGATATAAGTGTTGATTATTGATTTTTAATGGTTAAAAATCGATAAAATCAATAAAACCGAGCTAGAATGAGCATGATAAGTGTTAAGGGCGATTTTGGTAGGCTTTTTACAGCATTTTATTATGTTGTTATTTTTGAATGAATGAATTTCATTTGTTTAATTTTTAATGCAAGTTGTACCTAGTATGACCTAGATTATTTTAATCGGTATTACCCGTAATGTAAGGGAATACCGATTCGGTTGTAATTTTTTTTTGCGATCTCCTATCGCCGTTTGTAATAATTTAATTTTCTAGATCAAACGTATAATAGAAATTTTATTTGTATCTTTTGTAATTAATTATTATGAAGACGGAGATTCCCGAAGTCGGTGTTGCAAAACACGGTGCCTTTTTGGAGCGTGTTCCATGAAGATGCAAGGGGCCAAGGAGTTGGTTTCCGATTTTGTAATCATCTAGTTAATTAGATTAGCTAGGTGGCCATACTAGGATTTATTATTTGCTTGCTTTATGTTTTCCGCTCATGCCAAAATCGCCAACATGCATTTTTATTTCTCGATTGTCAATTCAACGTTATTCAAAATTCACCGATTTAGTTCACTTATAGGGAATTAATAACTAAATTGACATGACCTCTCACATAACTTAAAAAAAAATTGAGATTAGCCTTACCAATTAGTAACACCTATGAATCCCGTGTTCATTAGGGCTACCACGCTTGTGGGTCCCTTTTTACATCGGGTAAGTAGGGTGTTACGATCACAAGCTAAAATTGGATTGGACTCAACGAGATATGCGTTATCTTGGGACTAGGAGATGGATTTAGTTGAAATCCGTCAACCAAGAGTTCTAAGGGTATATTTAGTCAAGTAATGACTTACCGTTTTAAGATAAAGGTAGCATACGATGACTATTTTTGTCTAAAGATGGGTCTTGGAATCATTTATATAATTTAGTGAGGGGTCATTATATAAATGCATGACTTGTTAAAATTGTTTTACATGTGAATTATATATAAGCAATGAATGTTTATTTTCCGTTCATATTTATTTTATTCGCGCAATGACAAATATTTTTTCCTTCTACGAACTTGTAAATCCGTTCAATCGTGGAAAGGAGTTTTCATTAATTAATACGGTAATATTTTGATTGCGATTTAAATCTCCGTTTAAACCACCATAGCTTAAGACAAAATCAATTTTTTCTTTTGATCCTCATATTCACCTCAATAGAGGCCAAATCAGATGGAACGACTAGGTTAATCGATTTATTTAAAATCGTGAATAACCAAATACCGTAGTCACTTCATGAAACCATGAATGAAATGAAGAACAGTCTTCATTATATTTCTAATTTATTGGTCTAAATAGAGATTCATGAAAGTGACTGGAAGCTCTAAGAAAGATGATTTATTATTGATTGTTAAGAATAAAACGAGAGTCAAGAGTAGGTTGGCACGATGTTGGCACAAGGCGAGGGAAAAAGGCAAGGCAATTTTAAATAGTAAAGTAAAAAACCAAGCAAGGTGTCGAACCCAACTTTAGATGATTCTATTATTACAGTGTAGGACACTAGAAAAGAATAAGTCCCAAGTTTTTGGAGAAATAGAAATTGGGTGTACTACACCTAAAAGTACTTTCATGCATAATATCTATATGATCGACATTTATTTTCCTAAATGCAATTTTTTGGGTATTAGATACCTAGTATGGTTCTCATCAATGTATTCGATCAATGCATATGATAATGATTCGTGCGACAACTAGCCATGATTAAATGTCGACCTACAAGGGAAATATAACTATTGTAGTTTTATTTCTATAGAGAAATATAAAATTTATAATGTGATCAATCTAGTTTTGGATTTAGAAGTTCACTTTAATAAAAGTTATTATGTACATGACCTCTAAATAAAGAATATAATATCCACTGTAGTGTACGACACAAGTGTTTCACTTTTGTGAATAGAACAAACGTTGTATCTTTTGATGCCTATACTTGGTCAATGGTTATCCCATACCAATCAAAGGTAATTATATTCTTGACTTAAAACTAGAAATTACTTGTCATATAGATTGTAAAAGGCTCAAAATTGGTGACCCATATCTAATCTTGATTCTGGACTGTGTAGCACATTAAAAGGCTAGTATTGACTAGTATTCCTAAAACATTTGATTTTGAATCTTATGAATTGTGCGAATCTTGTATTCAAGGCAAGATGATTCGTGCCCTTTTTATTGAAAAGGAAATCGATCTAGTGAGTTATTGGCCATATTACATAAGAATATGTGTGGTCCAATAACAAACACAACCAGAGATGGTAATGACTACTTCACTTTATTTACCGACGACTTAAGTAGATATTGTGTTTGATTCTACTTAATGAGGTGCTAAGAGAAATATTTGAAAAGTTCAAAGAACTTCAAATTGAAGTAGTTAATCACTAAGAGTATTAGATCAAGAACTTACGACTAAATCGTAACTATAAATATCTAAGTATTAACTTTGATTTTCACCAAACGTATTGTGAAATAGTTTCCCGAGTTAAATTCTCTAACACACATTATGTAACACCCGCAAATGTACCCTATTTTTTATAGTAAAAATATTTTACGGATACTTTTCAGCGAAATTTAGTTTTAGTCGTAAATTAAATTTCTTGTGTCGAATTTAGAATTTCCGAGTTCGTATTTGGATATTACGCGAGATTTCAAGTGAATCACGTCTTAAGACGTCTTTGAATTTTCTTGACTTTTTCCACTCACTCTCTTCATATACTCCCCTTTAACCTAATTCACTCACACAACTCAACTCTTTCTTCCTCACTAAGAAAACCCAAAGAAACCTAGCTTCCATTTTTGATCCATCTTATAATCGTCATAACTCTTTCATTTCTCGCTCAAATTCACGTAAGTTCGTCTTATTCTTCCCCTCTTATCTTCCTCTATCCGTATTGGTAATAAAATTACCGTCTTTCTCGCTTTTCAATTTATCCGTCTTTCTCAAAGGTGAATTATATTAATCTTTTGTCGTCTTTGTTTAGGTGGAGACTTTCTAGACCCCGACAAAGATTACTATCTAGTGGAGGAAGGCTTAGAAATCGTTTAAAGACGCATAAAGGTAACGGTGAAGGGTTACTCGATATCATTTACGTGTTTTACGTGTTTTCTATGCTAGGAATCGTACTTAGAATATGATTAGTAAGTTTAGTAATTGTGTTGATGATGATACGTGTTGTTTGTTGAGAATCGATATGAGAATTTATGATTTATGATGATAGTCGATAATTGTTAAATGTTTATCCTTAGTGAAAATGGCAATTTTCGTGTGAAGTTGACCCCAGCCGGCCGACCGGCAGCCGGTCAGCCTACCGGCTGGGGTAGTGGTTGTATAATTCTTGTGTTACGTAAATTTTGAAGCATGAAATAGGTCTCAGGCGGCCGACCGGCTGAGACACCTCAAATTTCCTCCTTGTTTTTCTTATGTGCCCTTGGTCCCAGCCGGGTAGCCGGCAACCGGTCCCATTGACTGGCTGGGACACACTGATATTTCATTTTGGTTTTCATATGATACTTAGCGTCAGCCGGGTGGCCGGCAGCCGGTCCACCTGACTGGCAGGCACCTGCTGGAAGGTGTTTGTATTTCTTGTTTACTATTTCATTTATAATATTTCCGATCGTTCATTTATCGTATAAATTTACGGAATGACTTTAAATATTATTGTTTTGAATATATGATATTTCTTTCGCTTGTATCGCATGTTTTGTGACGGTTTTTGGTATGTTCCACTTTGAGTCGGTTTTTACAAATGTTACGGTTTGAGCACTATTTAGTTATGTGCTTTCTACTCTCATTCCCTTGGCTACCTCCACGTTCGTAAGGCAGGAATGTCGGAACGGGGAGGTATCCTACTGCTTAATTGCATTTGTTAGTGGGCATACGACGACGTTGTTGGGAGGCGAACGCTTTGCGTTGATCGACCCGGCCGTCAAATGTTGTGTACTTGCGAGGTGGTGTTATTTGCATGTAGCGTACCGCTTGTTATGAGGCTGAGCTCTTTTCCGCCTCTTTCGTGAATTATCTACCGAATTTGGGTAACGCCTGCGGCGTCAGATTGCCGAGTCTTTTGGATGCGCAATGTCATCGCTTGTCGAATCGGAACAGTTTATTTCCGAGAGTCTGGCCAGGTTTTAGACTAGGAACCGTATTATTATCGTCCGTCCTACCACTAGGAAGTTGTCCTCTATACGAAATGAATTGAATCGTGTATGTGCTTGCAGGGAATGTTTTTATCTCGTGGATGCCTTTTAATCATACTTGCCATGTACACGGTGCTAGTGCGTTTCATTTACCGTGAGAGAGGTCGTCAATGTATTGTTGTGTTTGGATGGATGATTACATGATTGATTATTCATGATCATACCATGACTTGGCAGGGTTTGTTTGTCGAGTCTCAATCTTATCAAACTTATACCGCTAACGGTGAGATGTAAGCCCTAGTGAGCGTATTTGGTTGCCTAAGAGTGTCTTCCCCGAGTCTTTGTATAACATGATGGATTCGGACTTGTACCTCTTATGCTCTTATCATTATATATTGAGTAGCCTATCTATCCTTATCGTATTTTCACATGTATATCTATATATGCATGCTTCTACTTTTGTATTTCCTTTTATGTACGTTTAATGTGATATGGCTGGGAGAACCCGGAGTTACTCCACACTGACTGTGGCGTTCATGTTTTTCATGGATGAACAGGTTGCTTGATTGGATGGCTTTTTGCTTGTGGTATTTTGGGTTCGGGTGTGAGCTAGCGGGCGTTGTCCCTGGATGAAACACCTCTAGACGTTATTTTTAGCTAGTTGCTAATCACTTTGACATTGTTAACCTTTTGAGAGACTGCGTCTCTTGTCGTAGTATATTTCGTACTTTGGTTTGTAATATTTGACACTCCTCGTATACTTCTTCTTGCATGTATAAAAGTTTTAAAAACATCGTATTTTCCGCTATTTAATTCACATGCTTGTTATGTTTTATTTCCGCATTCGCGAGGGTTGTCCACACAGTTGGTATCAAACTTAAACGCTCCCGCAGCCACACGTTAACCCTAAACTGAAATTACTTTACTCTTGTGACATAATAAATGAGAGATGGGTAGACTAAGGACCTTGACATAATCTTGGGTACTGGATGTTGGTTAGGTCTAACTTGTTTGTTGATTGTGTTGAGTGATTTTATGTTTGTTTGTATCTACCGTCTTAAGGTGGATCAGTGGCATCCTCTACCGAAGATTTGAAGATTGACAAGCCTAATTGAAGTGTATTTCTTCCTCATCTATGAATTCTCTCGTCCTTAATGTATCATGCTCTCTTCCTTCTATCTATGTGCTTCTTCATCATCTAACTTCTTTTTCCCTTGGAAATTAGTCTTTTTACTTTCCTCCATCTTGGGAATGACTTTAAATATTATTGTTTTTGTATATATGCTTTCTTTGCGCTTGTATCGCATGTTTTGTGACGGTTTTTTTGGTATGTTCCACTTTGAGTCGGTTTTTACAAATGATACGGTTTGAGCACTATTTTGTTATGTGCTTTGTACTCTCATTCCCTTGGCTACCTCCACGTTCGTAAGGCTGGAATGTCGGAACGGGAATGTATCCTACTGCTTAATTGCATGTGTTAGTGGGCATATGACGACGTTGTTGGGAGGCGAACGCTTTGCGTTGATCGACCCAGCCGTCAAATGTTGTATACTTGCGAGGTGGTGTCATTGCATGTAGCGTACCGCTTGTTATGATGCTTGTGCTCTGCCTGAAACTATTCAGAAAGACAACTAAACAATGACAATTTGATTGAGATTCAGACACTTTGCAAATACTCTGTTTCTGTTTGAATTGATTGTTAAAGAACAAGGATAGGACCTTAACCAAAGCACAAAGCCAATGATTGAGGGTTGAACTTTGATCCCAGCACACAGCTAAGGACCCAAGCTCACTTCCAAGCACAAAGCAAAGGAAGTTGTCTCAAGCACACAGCCAAGAGATGCAACAGAAACAAGGTTTCAGTTTTATGTTTTACTTCAAATCTGATTTGTATTTCATTAGGTGAAGGCCTTATATAGGCAGCAAGGATACACTCAGACGTTTAGGACACATCTAGGGCCACAAGGGCTTACAACATGAAACAAAATAACAGCTACAAACTTGCAGAATTCTGACATAAAGTAGATAAAGTAGAAAGTAGTTTCTAAAGAGACAATCTTCCTTAATTGTTTGATCAGGTGTGTCTTGGGTGAAGAGTGGACTTTCAAGCTTGGGTTTGTGAACCAAACTGAAGTAGGAAGGCTCCCAAAGATGTGCTGAAGGTACCTCACGCATTGTTTGTTCAAAAGGGGAAGGTTGACAGTGACATATTAACTACTACACCAAAGGCTGAAATCTGGACAGTTTGAAGTTGTCCCTAAGCTAACTCTTTGTGTGTTTGTTTCTTGGAAGGGAAGTCCTGGGGAAAGTTGTAGAGGACCTTCCCAAGACATAGGTTTAGGGATTGGTTAGGCTTGTTTGATTGGCTAAAAGAGGAAGTTTTGACAAAACAGCTAAACTGCTACATGTAAGGCTGTAACTGGACTGGTTCACTTGGGTTGTGTTTTGAGGGGTGTTCTTGACGTTTTCTGAGGAAGGTTTCCTGGACAAAAAGGTAGTAGACCCTCCCTAGTACCATGCCCCATAGTTGGTTTGGAGTCCCTAAGCTTGGAAGTTGCCCTGAGACCCTCCCCAAGGCACTGCTGCTGGCTGAGTTTCCAAAGGTTTTGTTGGCTTGTTTTGTGAGTCTGTTTTGTGGCTTGTTTGGTCTTGGCTCGTGTCATGGCTACCACTGGCTCGTGTCTTTGTGTGGTGGCTTGGGCCTGGGCTATACAAAGCATTAAGATAGCTTTTGACATAGGGTAGGTTTGGCATTGAATCCTGGTTAGGCTGATCATAGGTTGATTGGCCTTGTCTTTGAGCATGGCATTGAACTCCTGTTGCAACCCCTCCTTCTTGAAAAAGATTTGCCCTCAAATCCTCTTCATCCTCAGAGTCTTCTTGATAATGACTTAGGTCTCCCACATTGAATGTCCCATGTACCCCATAATCCCCTGGTAAATCTATCTTGTAAGCATTAGGTCCTACCCTTTCAAGCACTTCAAAAGGACCATCAGCTCTTGGCATGAGTTTGTTTTTCCTCTTCTCTGGGAATCTTTCTTTCCTTAAGTGCAGCCACACCATGTCTCCTGCCTTGAACTCTCTAGCTTTCTTTGGACCTTTGGCTCTTGACTTATACATTTCATTTGTTCTCTCAATCTGTTTCTTGACTTGACTGTGAATCTGCATCATCTGTTGTACTCTTTCTTTGGCATCATAGTTGACTTCTTTCCTTATCACTGGTGCTAGGTCTGTAGGCATTAGAGGATTAGCACCATAAACAACTTCAAAAGGGGTCTTACCTGTGCTGTGTGAGGGAGCTCTATTGAATGCAAACTCAGCTTGTGACAGTTTGATATCCCAATCCTTTAATGACTTAGCAATGATACATCTCAAGATTCTTCCTAGAGTTTTGTTAGTAACCTCTGTCTGCCCATCTGTTTGGGGATGGTATGCTGTGCTGAAGAGTAACCTTGAACCTAGGAGCCTCCAGAGTGACCTCCAAAAGTGGCTCATAAACTTAGTATCCCTATCAGACACAATGCTTCTTGGTACCCCATGCAACTTTACTATTTCCTTGAAGTAGAGTTCTGCTACCCCCATGGCATCTTCTGTCTTCTTACAAGCAACAAAATGGGCCATTTTGCTGAACCTATCCACTACCACCATTACTGAGTCTTTGCCCCTTTGTGTCCTAGGCAATGCCACTATGAAATCCATACTGATGTCCTCCCAAGGTTTGTTTGGTACAGGTAGTGGGGTGTAGGGACCTGCATGGAACTGTGACTTGGCTAGTTGACAGGGTTTGCACCTTTTAATAGTGTCCTGCACATCACCTAGCATCTTGGGCCAATAGAACTGCTCATGCAATATCTCATAGGTCTTTTGTACCCCAAAGTGCCCTGCAAGTCCATTGCAATGGACCTCCTTGACTAGTAATCCTCTGTAAGGACCTCTAGGTATGCATAGTTTGTTTCCTTGGAAGAGGAATCCATTCTGTGTCAAGTACTTGCTCCCCTTCTTGAGTTTTCCTTCTGCATACACTTCCCATTCCTCCTTGAAGTCTGGATCTTCCATGTAGAGTTCCTTCATGAATTCAAAGCCTAGGACCCTTTGCTCCATGAATGACAACATCACAGATCTCCTAGAAAGAGCATCAGCTACTACATTGTTCTTGCCTTCTATGTACTTGCTTGAAAAGGAGAAAGATTGCAGGAATTCTACCCACTTAGCATGCCTGGGGTTGAGTTTGTGTTGACCATTGATGAACTTTAAAGCCTCATGGTCTGAATGTAGCACAAAAGGCTTAGGTTTTAGGTAATGCCCCCAATGATTCAGAGCTCTCACTATGGCATAAAACTCTTTGTCATAGGTAGAGTAATTCAACCTTGCTCCACTTAGCTTCTCACTGAAATAGGCTATGGGCCTCTTCTCTTGAACCAGTACTGCCCCAACTCCTAACCCACTTGCATCACATTCTACTTCAAACAGTTTGTTAAAGTCAGGTAAGCCTAGTATAGGGGATCTACACAACAGATCCTTAATGGTTTTGAAGGACTTCTCTGCCTTTTCTCCCCAAGTAAACTCTCCTTTCTTCATGCATTCTGTGATAGGAGCCATGATAGAACTGAACCCCTGAATGAACCTTCTATAGAAGGATGCCAACCCATGGAAACTCCTGACCTCTGTCACTGTCTTAGGTGTGGGCCAATCCCTGATTGCCTTAACCTTCTCAGGATCAACAGCTACCCCATCCTTTGATATGATGAACCCAAGGAAATGAACCTCAGGCTGCATGAAAGTGCACTTCTCTAGCTTACCATATAGCTTATTCTTCCTGAGAACCTCACAAAGCAAGTTCAGATGTTGTAGGTGTTCCTTCTTGCTTGAACTGTAGACTAGAATGTCATCAAAGTATACCACAATGAAATTTCCCAAGTAAGGCCTTAAGACTTCTGTCATGAGCCTCATGAAGGTGCTAGGGGCATTGGAGAGCCCAAATGGCATCACTAACCATTCATACAGCCCATGCTTGGTCTTGAAAGCAGTCTTCCACTCATCTCCAGCTCTTATCCTTACTTGATGATACCCTTGCCTTAGATCAATCTTAGTGAACACTTGAGCCCCACTGAGTTCATCCAGAATGTCATTGAGTCTAGGTATAGGGAACCTATACTTAATGGTGATATTGTTAATTGCTCTGCTATCTATACACATCCTCCAAGTTCCATCCTTCTTAGGCACTAGCAGTGCTGGTACAGCACAAGGACTAAGAGACTCCCTGACATACCCTTTGCTAAGCAATTCTCCCACCTGAGATTGCAGCTCTTGTGTTGCCCTGGGGTCACTTCTATAGGCTGGCTTGTTTGGAAGGACAGCCCCAGGTACTAGATCAATGTGGTGCTCAATTCCCCTTAGTGGGGGTAATCCACTAGGTAGTTCAGCAGGGAAAACATCCTCATAGGTTTTCAGCAAGGCTTGTACTTCCTTAGGCACTTGGTTAGACCCTTCCCCTACCTCCTTGGTGAGGAGGACATAGACTGGCCTAAGATCATTTAACTCTTGCTCCATCTCTGCTTCACTTAACAGCAGAACTTCCTTAGCAGCTTCAGTTAAGAGTGGAGGGTTCCCTTTCAGGATAGGGGGTAAAGGAGCTAAGATGATTTTCTTCTTCCCAAACCTAAAAGAGTAAGTATTGTCCCTTCCCTGATGGACAGCATCCCTATCAAACTCCCAGGGCCTCCCTAATAGAAGGTGACAAGCATCCATAGGCAATACATCACACAAGGCCTCATCAGCATATCCTTTCCCAATAGAAAATGGAACAACACATTGTTGATCTACTCTAACTTCAGCCCCCTTGTTCAGCCACCTAAGCTTGTAAGGTTGAGGGTGGTCTTTGGTGGGCAATGTTAGTTTATCCACCATTGTCTTAGAGGCTACATTGGTGCAACTCCCTCCATCCACAATCAGATTACACACCCTCCCTTTTATGGTGCACCTAGTTCTAAAGATCTGGTGTCTTTGATCTTCTTCTAAGGGTTGGGGTTGTGTGTGCATCACCCTCCAAGTCACCAGACTTAACCCAGCATCAGGTTCTATCAACTCCTCACTAGCCTCTATCTCAGGCTCTTCCATCTCCTCATCACAGACCAACACCTCATCATCCCCCAATGGATTACCTCTAGAGTGCTCAGAGCTCTTTTAGATGGACATTCTCTAGCAAAATGTCCATATCCTTGACATTGAAAACACTTTTTGAGGGGGGTAGTCTTCCTTTGGCCTGCCTCAACAACCTTGCTTTTATCAGGGTTAAAAGGAGTCTTAGTAGGAGCCACAGGTTCTCCCATCTTAATTCCTACAAAAGGTTTGTAGTTAGGTGTTCTAGCAGGAGTTTTAGAGACACTGGCTTTCCCTTTCCCCAACTTTTCTACTCTTAAGGACAAGTTGACAGCTTCCTCAAAGGAGTATATGTTTTGCAGCCTAACTTTACTAGCTATCCTCTCATCCAAGCCTTCTAAAAACCTTGCTATCTTTTGCTCAGATTTCTCAACAACCTCACATTGCAATGTAAGTTGTTCAAAGTCTCTTAAATAAGATTCTACAGGTTTTTGTTCTTGTTTAAGGTGAGTGAGCTTAATGAACATATCCTGAGTGTAGTCCCTAGAGACAAACTTAGCTCTCATCTTCTTTTTCAGTTTGAGCCATGACTTAACAGGTTCTTTCCCTTCCCTAACCCTCAAGGTTTTCATGTTTTCATACCACAGTGAGGCATAGCCTTTTAGTTTCATGATAGCAACCTTAAAAGCCTTTCTATCAGTGTATCCTTTAAACTCAAAGACTCTTTCTACAGACCTTAGCCAATCTAAGAAATCATCAGGGTTCAAGCTACCTAGAAAGTCAGGAATCTCTACCTTGATATCTTTGTCTTGGTGTCTGAGAAGATTGTGATCTGAGCCATCTGAATCTGACATTTCAAACTGATCTACAGGTTGTCTCCTCCTTACTCCACCTTGTGGGAAAGGTGCTCCTCTTCCTCGACCTCTGCCTCCCCTTGTATCATTGTTCTGTTGGCCCTCAAGGAGTTCATTGACAGATCTAGAGACCTCCATTACAGTTCTGACAAGATCTTGAACTGTGTTTTCAAGACCTGTGATTCTCTCTTCACTCATGGTTGTATTTTGTGTTTTTAATGTAGTTAGGTAGATGAACTCACAAACCAAAGCTCTGATAACCAATTTGCACTGAAACTATTCAGAAAGACAACTAAACAATGACAATTTGTTTGAGATTCAGACACTTTGCAAATACTCTGTTTCTGTTTGAATTGACTGTTAAAGAACAAGGATAGGACCTTAACCAAAGCACAAAGCCAATGATTGAGGGTTGAACTTTGATCCCAGCACACAGCTAAGGACCCAAGCTCACTTCCAAGCACAAAGCAAAGGAAGTTGTCTCAAGCACACAGCCAAGAGATGCAACAGAAACAAGGTTTCAGTTTTATGTTTTACTTCAAATCTGATTTGTATTTCATTAGGTGAAGGCCTTATATAGGCAGCAAGGATACACTCAGACGTTTAGGACACATCTAGGGCCACAAGGGCTTACAACATGAAACAAAATAACAGCTACAAACTTGCAGAATTCTGACATAAAGTAGATAAAGTAGAAAGTAGTTTCTAAAGAGACAATCTTCCTTAATTGTTTGATCAGGTGTGTCTTGGGTGAAGAGTGGACTTTCAAGCTTGGGTTTGTGAACCAAACTGAAGTAGGAAGGCTCCCAAAGATGTGCTGAAGGTACCTCACGCATTGTTTGTTCAAAAGGGGAAGGTTGACAGTGACATATTAACTACTACACCAAAGGCTGAAATCTGGACAGTTTGAAGTTGTCCCTAAGCTAACTCTTTGTGTGTTTGTTTCTTGGAAGGGAAGTCCTGGGGAAAGTTGTAGAGGACCTTCCCAAGACATAGGTTTAGGGATTGGTTAGGCTTGTTTGATTGGCTAAAAGAGGAAGTTTTGACAAAAACAGCTAAACTGCTACATGTAAGGCTGTAACTGGACTGGTTCACTTGGGTTGTGTTTTGAGGGGTGTTCTTGACGTTTTCTGAGGAAGGTTTCCTGGACAAAAAGGTAGTAGACCCTCCCTAGTACCATGCCCCATAGTTGGTTTGGAGTCCCTAAGCTTGGAAGTTGCCCTGAGACCCTCCCCAAGGCACTGCTGCTGGCTGAGTTTCCAAAGGTTTTGTTGGCTTGTTTTGTGAGTCTGTTTTGTGGCTTGTTTGGTCTTGGCTCGTGTCATGGCTACCACTGGCTCGTGTCTTTGTGTGGTGGCTGGGGCCTGGGCTATACAAAGCATTAAGATAGCTTTTGACATAGGGTAGGTTTGGCATTGAATCCTGGTTAGGCTGATCATAGGTTGCTTGTCCTTGTCTTTGAGCATGGCCTTGAACTCCTGTTGCAAGCTCTTTTCCGCCTCTTTCGTGAATTATCGACCGAATTTGGGGTACTCGGACGTCAATGATTGACCGAGTCTTGGATGCGAAATGTCATCGCTGTCGATCGGAACACGTTTATTCCGAGAGTCTGGCCAGGTTTAGACTAGGAACCGTATTATTATCGTCGTCCTACCAGGAGGAAATTAGTCTACATACGAAATGTTTTATCGTGTATGCGTTCAGGGAAATGTTTTTATCCCGTGGATGCCTTTTAATCATACTTGCCATGTACACGGTGCTAGTGCGTTTCATTTACCGTGAGAGATGTGGTCAATGTATTGTTGTGTTTGGAGGATGATTACATGATTGATTATTCATGATCATACCATGACTTGGCATGGTTTGTTTGTCGAGTCTCAATCTTATCAAACTTATACCGCTAACGGTGAGATGTAAGCCCTAGTGAGAGTATTCGGTTGCCTAAGAGTGTCTTCCCCGAGTCTTTGTATAACATGATGGATTCGGATTTGTATTCCATATGCTCTTATCATTATATATTGAATTGCCTATCTATCCTTATCGTATTTCACATGTATATCTATATATGCATGCTTCTACCTTTTTATTTCCTTTTATGTACGTTTAATGTGATATGGCTGGGAGAACCCGGAGTTACTCCCCACTGACTGTGGCGTTCATGTTTTTCATGGATGAACAGGTTGCTTGCATGGATGGCTTTTTGCTTGATATTTTGGGTTCGGGTGTGAGCTAGCGTGCGTTGTCCCTGGATGAAACACCTCTAGACGTTATTTTTAGCTAGTTGCTAATCACTTTGACATTGTTAACCTTTTGAGCGACTACGTCTCTTGTCGTAGTATATTTCGTACTTTGGTTTGTAATATTTGACACTCCTCGTATACCTCTTCTTGCATGTATAAAAGTTTTAAAAACATCGTATTTTCCGCTATTTAATTCACATGCTTGTTATGTTTAATTTCCGCATTCGCGAGGGTTGTCACACATTATGAGATAAGGTGTTGTTGAATAGAGAAACAGAACCTTATACGATATGTTTTTGTCTTTGTCAAGTCAAACTGAGCCATTTGACTAACCTTGGGATCTTAATTTTTTTGTCTGCTATTTCTTTTCCCACCATATCAAAGCACATTTAAAACAGTTGAATTTTATTTCATATACGATATGGATAGGCAGCGTACCTAATTTATAAATTATCCGAATGAAACAAGTGCTCAATAATCCTATATTGACCACGAGAACAAAGCGTTTGTGACTCGTGATGCTGTCTTTTAATAAAAATACGATTATTTCTTGATAAGACAGAGTGGGAGAAAATGTATCTAGAGCCACACAATGAGCATATGGTTCGGAAAAAGTTTCCTCATTGCTTGTTCAGTAGTTGTTTCTTCGGAACCTAAGAGGTCAGGTGGAATTTTATTACTCCTTAATAGTGATGAATTCTAATATGTGACTTATAATAGACTGTTTCTAGTCCCAACTTCTTGCTATGGCTTAGAGTCATGCGATTTGTAATGGACTCCATGCATGATGGTCAGGTATGTGACCTGGTAACTTTTACTTGAAGAAGTACGACCTCTTCAATGTAAATTGATTTTTAAGATCAAAATTTGCATGGATGAACATTAAAATGTTTTCAAAGATAAATTGGTAGGCAAAGAGTTATGCACCAACCTTAATTCTTCGATCCATTCGAATATACTTAGCGATTTCAGCATTTCATAATAGTATGATGACATTTGGATCTCAAGGACCACCTTCTTTAATATGATTCTAGAAGAGGTAGAATATTTTATATCCACCTGTGGGTTCGTAGATCCTAATTATCCTATGTTAATTTTGCAAACTTAAGAGGATGTCTTAAGTAAGCACTAAAGAGTTGGAATTAGTGTGTCAATCATGTTGTAATATATTTATCGATATCTTGTGGAATTATGTTGAATACATGAAGTTTAGTCGGAGTAATATGGTTTTCATCAGTCTTATATGTGGAGACATATTGATCTTCTTAGATGATGGAAGATTTTTGGAGAAGTAGAATACATCTTTTAGATATCTGGATTTATGGAGATAAATCTAAAAGGATATTAGCGTTGAGTCAAAATTCTTATATTAATAAGATCTTTGACTAGTTCAAGAAAGTTGAACATATGATAATTGATTCCTTTTGCTTCCGCTGCGGGATCAATTATACACGCTGTGATGTATACTCAATCCGACATTTCGCATGCTTTCTGCATGACGAGTCGTTTGCAATCAAATCCAAGTGAGAGTCACTTGATAGCCATAAAGAACATCCTTAAGTACTTGCGAAGGACTTAAGATATGTTCCATGTCTTTGGAGTTTATAGTGAGTTGCGTGAAAGGGGTTACACAGACTTCAGTTTTCAAACTGATCAAAGTGATTTGAAATCACGAACTGGCAGTGTTTTATAGAAGATTTATCTGTTGGAACATTTCCAAGCAAAAAGGACTATTGGAAAGGTTCCAAGTACGAGTGTCGTTTCCAAATATATATGTCATGTATCCGCTGGAAGTGTTCCAGGCAGTTTACCATTGCGGATTTCACAACGGAAATGGAGTACATTGCATCATATGATGATGCATATGAAAGTAGCTTGGATTCGACAGTATTGGAGGGACTAGAAGTAGTTCCTGTAGTTGTATATCATATCCCATGATATTGATAAAACAGTGGGAGCTACCTTTAGGCCAAGTGTCCTAAGTCTAGATTCAAACCTAGACAAGTACTCAGAATGTTTTATGTAATATGCGATTACGTAGACAAAGAGAAATAGCAATCAGAAAGTATTGCTAATCCATTAGCCATGCCTTTTGCAGGCTGAACATGATAGTCATGTCATTTCAATGGGGATTGAAATATGTACCTGAATTGCTAGAGATTATGAGATATGAAATTTATTGATAGCGTGTCAATTTGTCCATATATTTGACAATCGCATTCATTATTAGAGTTTCATTAAAACTCCTTATTTAGTTCGACTAAATTTTAATACTATGTTTATCCGAATTGGTTGAAAGAAAGGGTGAACCCAATTCAAGTGAACATGATGAACTTAGTGTTTTGTCCCTAGTCACTCATTTGAGGTGACGTCTCAAAGTGACTAGATTGTAAGTCGATCGATGGTTGGTTCAGCACCATAGGGTCATGGAGAGGACTGGTCGTTTACATAGACAGACTTTTGAGACACTCTATCGGGCAGTGACCATAATAGAGTCCTTTATCAAAATTGTTGAAGCCTGGTCGTGGCGGGGATTTCTATTTTATTCCTATGAGTCGATTCTTTAGACTGGCGACCATTTACCTGAGTCGGTGTAGTATCCGATTGACTTTGGTTTTTGTCCCAGGTCGTGCCGTGAAAGGAGGTCGATGGGCATCTTCTAGGTCATGGTGATCTGCATTATACAGTGTAAGATGGGTCAACAAGAATTGTCCACCCACGTTGGGTATTAACATCTTCGGGCCACTCGAGGAGTATTAACTGGAAATGCGTGGCCACGCTCGGAAGAGATCTCCGGTAGATTTTCCAGTCAGACAGTTACTCACCCTGATCGAAAAAACCACTCTATTTATAATTTTCAATCACAAGTGCGACCTGTAAGACACCTTGCGATGAGTGGGAGGACGTGACACAAAAGAGACAAGAGAATCGGTAGCACACAACTTGTCGAGACAAGTGGGAGATATTCTTGGAGTAGGAGTCCTCCAAAATAGTGTTGCTACATGCAGAACTTGTATCAAACAAGTGGGAGATTGTTCGAGTAAGTGTCCTCCACAATCAATTATATAATGAAACTCATTTGGAATATGCGTGGCGTAATTAGTATATTTTGATACTACACGTCAGTTGATTAACGTAAATCGGTAACGCTCAGCTGACTAGAATTTGACGTTATTGTCGTATGACGGAGGTGATCAACTGATCCCTTTAGGTCACACCTATAGGATGAGACCCAAATAGAATACTAATTATTTGTATATATGATACAGTTTAATTAGGGCATTACATATATTTGATATGTACGTTTAGTTACGAGAGTTATTTATTGGAAATTGAGTTAGGAACTCGTTCCACTTAAGTTTATTAGTCAATTATACGGTTTGAGCACTATTTTGTTATGTGCTTTGTACTCTCATTCCCTTGGCTACCTTCACTTTCTTAAGGCTGGAATGTCGGAACGGGGAGGTATCCTACTGCTTAATTGCATGTGTTAGTGGGCATACGACGACGTTGTTGGGAGGCGAACGCTTTGCGTTGATCGACCCAGCCGTCAAATTTTGTGTACTTGCGAGGTGGTGTTATTTGCATGTAGCGTACCGCTTGTTATGAGGCTTGAGCTCTTTTCCGCCTCTTTCGTGAATTATCGACCGAATTTGGGGTACTCGGCGTCAATGATTGACCGAGTCTTGGATGCGAAATGTCATCGCTTGTCGAATCGGAACACGTTTATTCTGAGAGTCTGGCCAGGTTTAGACTAGGAACCGTATTATTATCGTCGTCTTACCAGGAGGAAATTAGTCCACATATACGAAATGAATTGAATCGTGTATGCGTTCAGGGAATGTTTTTATCCCCGTGGATGCCTTTTAATCATACTTGCCATGTACACGGTGCTAGTGCGTTTCATTTACCGTGAGAGATGTGGTCAATGTATTGTTGTGTTTGGATGGATGATTACATGATTGATTATTCATGATCATACCATGACTTGGCATGGTTTGTTTGTCGAGTCTCAATCTTATCAAACTTATACCGCTAACGGTGAGATGTAAGCCCTAGTGAGCGTATTCGGTTGCCTAAGAGTGTCTTCCCCGAGTCTTTGTATAACATGATGGATTCGGATTTGTTTTCCATATGCTCTTATCATTATATATTGAATTGCCTATCTATCCTTATCGTATTTCACATGTATATCTATATATGCATGCTTCTACTTTTGTATTTCCTTTTATGTACGTTTAATGTGATATGGCTGGGAGAACCCGGAGTTACTCCCCACTGACTGTGGCGTTCATGTTTTTCATGGATGAACAGGTTGCTTGCATGGATGGCTTTTTGCTTGATATTTTGGGTTCGGGTGTGAGCTAGCGGGCGTTGTCCCTGGATGAAACACCTCTAGACGTTATTTTTAGCTAGTTGCTAATCACTTTGACATTGTTAACCTTTTGAGAGACTACGTCTCTTGTCGTAGTATATTTCGTACTTTGGTTTGTAATATTTGACACTCCTCGTATACCTCTTCTTGCATGTATAAAAGTTTTAAAAACATCGTATTTTCCGCTATTTAATTCACATGCTTGTTATGTTTAATTTCCGCATTCGCGAGGGTTGTCACACATTATGAGATAAGGTGTTGTTGAATAGAGAAACAGAACCTTATACGATATGTTTTTGTCTTTGTCAAGTCAAACTGAGCCATTTGACTAACCTTGGGATCTTAATTTTTTTGTCTGCTATTTCTTTTCCCACCATATCAAAGCACATTTAAAACAGTTGAATTTTATTTCATATACGATATGGATAGGCAGCGTACCTAATTTATAAATTATCCGAATGAAACAAGTGCTCAATAATCCTATATTGACCACGAGAACAAAGCGTTTGTGACTCGTGATGCTGTCTTTTAATAAAAATACGATTATTTCTTGATAAGACAGAGTGGGAGAAAATGTATCTAGAGCCACACAATGAGCATATGGTTCGGAAAAAGTTTCCTCATTGCTTGTTCAGTAGTTGTTTCTTCGGAACCTAAGAGGTCAGGTGGAATTTTATTACTCCTTAATAGTGATGAATTCTAATATGTGACTTATAATAGACTGTTTCTAGTCCCAACTTCTTGCTATGGCTTAGAGTCATGCGATTTGTAATGGACTCCATGCATGATGGTCAGGTATGTGACCTGGTAACTTTTACTTGAAGAAGTACGACCTCTTCAATGTAAATTGATTTTTAAGATCAAAATTTGCATGGATGAACATTAAAATGTTTTCAAAGATAAATTGGTAGGCAAAGAGTTATGCACCAACCTTAATTCTTCGATCCATTCGAATATACTTAGCGATTTCAGCATTTCATAATAGTATGATGACATTTGGATCTCAAGGACCACCTTCTTTAATATGATTCTAGAAGAGGTAGAATATTTTATATCCACCTGTGGGTTCGTAGATCCTAATTATCCTATGTTAATTTTGCAAACTTAAGAGGATGTCTTAAGTAAGCACTAAAGAGTTGGAATTAGTGTGTCAATCATGTGTAATATATTTATCGATATCTTGTGGAATTATGTTGAATACATGAAGTTTAGTCGGAGTAATATGGTTTTCATCAGTCTTATATGTGGAGACATATTGATCATTTTAGATGATGGAAGATTTTTGGAGAAGTAGAATACATCTTTTAGATATCTGGATTTATGGAGATAAATCTAAAAGGATATTAGCGTTGAGTCAAAATTCTTATATTAATAAGATCTTTGACTAGTTCAAGAAAGTTGAACATATGATAATTGATTCCTTTTGCTTCCGCTGCGGGATCAATTATACACGCTGTGATGTATACTCAATCCGACATTTCGCATGCTTTCTGCATGACGAGTCGTTTGCAATCAAATCCAAGTGAGAGTCACTTGATAGCCATAAAGAACATCCTTAAGTACTTGCGAAGGACTTAAGATATGTTCCATGTCTTTGGAGTTTATAGTGAGTTGCGTGTAAGGGGTTACACAGACTTCAGTTTTCAAACTGATCAAAGTGATTTGAAATCACGAACTGGCAGTGTTTTATAGAAGATTTATCTGTTGGAACATTTCCAAGCAAAAAGGACTATTGGAAAGGTTCCAAGTACGAGTGTCGTTTCCAAATATATATGTCATGTATCCGCTGGAAGTGTTCCAGGCAGTTTACCATTGCGGATTTCACAACGGAAATGGAGTACATTGCATCATATGATGATGCATATGAAAGTAGCTTGGATTCAACAGTATTGGAGGGACTAGAAGTAGTTCCTGTAGTTGTATATCATATCCCATGATATTGATAAAACAGTGGGAGCTACCTTTAGGCCAAGTGTCCTAAGTCTAGATTCAAACCTAGACAAGTACTCAGAATGTTTTATGTAATATGCGATTACGTAGACAAAGAGAAATAGCAATCAGAAAGTATTGCTAATCCATTAGCCATGCCTTTTGCAGGCTGAACATGATAGTCATGTCATTTCAATGGGGATTGAAATATGTACCTGAATTGCTAGAGATTATGAGATATGAAATTTATTGATAGCGTGTCAATTTGTCCATATATTTGACAATCGCATTCATTATTAGAGTTTCATTAAAACTCCTTATTTAGTTCGACTAAATTTTAATACTATGTTTATCCGAATTGGTTGAAAGAAAGGGTGAACCCAATTCAAGTGAACATGATGAACTTAGTGTTTTGTCCCTAGTCACTCATTTGAGGTGACGTCTCAAAGTGACTAGATTGTAAGTCGATCGATGGTTGGTTCAGCACCCATGGGTCATGGAGAGGACTGGTCGTTTACATAGACAGACTTTTGAGACACTCTGTCGGGCAGTGACCATAATAGAGTCCTTTATCAAAATTGTTGAAGCCTGGTCGTGGCGGGGATTTCTATTTTATTCCTATGAGTCGATTCTTTAGACTGGCGACCATTTACCTGAGTCGGTGTAGTATCCGATTGACTTTGGTTTTTTTCCTAGGTCGTGCCGTGAAAGGAGGTCGATGGGCATCTTCTAGGTCATGGTGATCTGCATTATACAGTGTAAGATGGGTCAACAAGAATTGTCCACCCACGTTGGGTATTAACATCTTCGGGCCACTCGAGGAGTATTAACTGGAAATGCGTGGCCACGCTCGGAAGAGATCTCCGGTAGATTTTCCAGTCAGACAGTTACTCACCCTGATCGAAAAAACCACTCTATTTATAATTTTCAATCACAAGTGCGACCTGTAAGACACCTTGCGATGAGTGGGAGGATGTGACACAAAAGAGACAAGAGAATCGGTAGCACACAACTTGTCGAGACAAGTGGGAGATATTGTTGGAGTAGGAGTTCTCCAAAATAGTGTTGCTACATGCAGAACTTGTATCAGACAAGTGGGAGATTGTTCGAGTAAGTGTCCTCCACAATCAATTATATAATGAAACTCATTTGGAATATGCGTGGCGTATTTAGTATATTTTGATACTACACGTCAGTTGATTAACGTAAATCGGTAACGCTCAGCTGACTAGAATTTGACGTTATTGTCGTATGACGGAGGTGATCAACTGATCCCTTTAGGTCACACCTATAGGATGAGACCCAAATAGAATACTAATTATTTGTATATGATACAGTTTAATTAGGGCATTACATATATTTGATATGTACGTTTAGTTACGAGAGTTATTTATTGGAAATTGAGTTAGGAACTCGTTCCACTTAAGTTTATTAGTCAATTATACGATAACTTACTGAATAAATTTTATGTCTTATTTTAATACGATTAAATAACATTTAATTTAGTGATTAATCGTTAATTCCTTAAATTAGTTGAGGTTATGCATATATTTTGGAGGTAGAGGTAATTAGTTAATTATATTTACAAGGAGTTGTAAAATAAATTAACTGGGCATTGTAGGGCCCATTATATATTGATATAATTGTTTAATATCACTTAAAAGTTAAGTATATATCATTTATTAATTTGAGTCATAAAATTGTTATATGATCAAATTAACTCTTAATTATACAAGATAATTAAGCATATGATTAATAAGCATTTGTGGGACAAATATCAAAAATCAAAATGGTCCATATTGGACACATGTGGACCAGTTTTAGCTAGTAGAAAACAATCATAACACTCCACCCTATGATTATGATATGTATGACACATGATCATTATCATTATACAATCTCATACTGTACCATTATGCATGTGAATAAAATACGAAGAAAATCACCCACTTTGGGGCCTAGTGATGACCGGCCAAATGCTTTTATAAGGAGCATTTGTTGCTCAATATTTCACTTGGCTTGATTCTTCATTTTTTCACATCTTCTCACTAAAACCTCCTATATCTTTCTAAACACTCATATACACAAATATTCTCTACATATTACTAGTGTATTAATACAACAACATTAGTAGTATTATGTCTTACTTATTATCTAGTTAATAATAAGCTAAGATTATTTATGTTTAATCTTGGGTGCAACTACAAGGAGACCTTCTACTTTGGAGGTTGGTTTATGGAGGATCATCCACTAATTCCATCCTTAAGAACAATAAGAAGGAGTTCTTATTGTGCCCATATTGAACTGAAAATTCCCAATGTAAGGATGTTTTCGTCTTATCTTTTCTTTTATGCTTTTATATTTGCATGCATGATAACTAGATCCTAAATCATTAAGTTAATGTAATTTAATGAACTAATTAGAGGAGTCTAATTAGAGGTCTAGGACTTTCAACATTGACTTTGATTTCAGCATTGCCTGCGTATTGTTTGGCGAACTCGATTACGGCATCGTCCCATGTTGCGATTTTCTTGTGTTCTAGGGAATAGAACAACTGCTTAAGAATGGTGTCGAGAGATGAAGAAAAGATCCTTAGGAACATCTCGGCTTTGATGCCTTATATAGATATGTAATCTTTGAAAGCACGGATTTGATTCAAAGGGTTTTCATGCCCCTTGAATTTTGGGATGTCAGTCATGTTGAAATTGGTTGGCAGCTCGGCATTTACCGCTTCATATTTGCGATTATTCTTCATGTAGATGTCATCTCCCTTGAGGTACATTTGTTGATCCTCCAAGTATTGGAGTCGCTTTCCGCTCTAGTAAGAACATGTGGGGTATTGACTTCTCGTTGTCCCATATAAGTGGAATGTTATCGTGTACACTAGGGTCGGAAATTTCTGCATGAGGCAGCCTAGTTTCTATGGCAAAAATTCGGCTCTCAATGGCATTGACGCGAGCATAAGCTTGGTCTTGACTTTTTGGAGACGGATGAGTGCAGCTAGGACTAGATCATTACCATTTTGCTCGGGTTGATGAACACTTGTTTGACTAGTTCCAGGCATCTTGAAACTGAGGTAAGAGACCGAAGAAGGATTGAAACACGATCGACCATTCTAGCACAGTTACTCAAAAACATGACTTGTGAAGTGGGAGTGTGCCACTCTGTTTAGGTGTGTTTTGAAAATGACTATTTTGGAAATGTTTGTCCTAGACAACCGTAGTCTGGTTGTAGGAGTGTTGACTCGAACTGGAGAAATGATTTTGACTAGACAATTGAACAGAGTTTTGACTCATTTTGCGCTAATTTAGGCCACCTTTGAAAATGCTTTACAGTTTTGAAAAGAATTTTGATTTTGAAAAGTTTGTCATGGTTTTATTTACAAAATGGTGATCATGTAAGAGTTATACACATTTAAATATGCATTATAACGGCATGCTGAGTGCATTTAAAATGGTTTTAGCTTGAAAGGTGGGTAGCCTTACCAAGCAATCAAACCCAAGGTCTATGGAGAGGTCCGCGCCAAACATGTATAAGGTCGGCTCCTAGACAATTTCCTTGAGTATGGAAAGCTCTTGATACTAACATGAGTATGTACCGCAGTATGGTAAACTTCAATCGCTATCCATCCTTAGGTCTAAATAAGTAGTTGGACCGTCCGGACATGACGATTGGGTGGAATGGGTTGGGTAGGGCCTAGGAAGGCCGAATAAAACGACGTAAGAAGGTCAAGTAATGAAAACCGATAACTGTTGATCGTGCTAGTCGCGAGCCCGATACAAAGATAAATTACCCAGACTAGGCTAATAACAAATTAATGTAATTAGGGAAGTAGGGGTCGATCCTCAGGGAGATGATGTTTCCTATAGGATTGTGAATCGTCTCACAATTGAGTTTTATCTAACGAGTTTCTGGGTTTTGGAGTTTTTAATTTCTAAACTAATAAAAGGCATAAATGAAATAAAAACAATTGAAGATGAAAGCAGTAAAGCAGAAGATGAATTAACAATAATGAGAAGCATCTAGGGAAGTAGGTTCACACATGTAGATTGACAAATTGATGAAATTGGATTTAGGATATGCAAATAATTCATTGTGAGTTAGTAAGAATGATGTGTTCATTACAATCATAGATCATATGGTCTAGCAGGCTTTTAGGCAATTTACTAGGTCTTAATCCACCATGTCATGCTTTGTCTATAAAATTCTCGTATCTCTACCTTGGAAAAGAATTCCATACTAGTCAATGATTTTGATCAGGAATCGTCAACTATCGTTATAGTCCAAACATGCATAGACACAATGTTTTAAAAGCACAATTTCTTTTATCCAATTATCATCTTTTAATCAATCTAACATGGCTACCCTACACCTTAGATAGGTGACTACTCACTCATGATTATGTTTGTGACAACCCTCGCGAATGCGGAAATAAAACATAACAAGCATGTGAATTAAATAGCGGAAAATACGATATTTTAAAAACCTTTTTACATGCAAAAGGAATATACGAGGAGTGTCAAATATTACAAACTAAAGTACGAAATATACTACAACAAGAGACGTAGTCTCTCAAAATGTTAACAAAGTCAAAGTGATTAGCAACTAGCTAAAATAACGTCTAGAGGTGAATCTTCCAGGGACAACGCCCGCTAGCTCACACCAGAACCCAAAATATCATAAGCAAAAAGCCATCCAATCAAGCAACCTGTTCATCCATGAAAAAAAACATGAACGCCACAGTCAGTGGGGAGTAACTCCGGGTTCTCCCAGCCATATCACATTAAACGTACATAAAAGGAAATACAAAAGTAGAAGCATGCATATATGAATATACATGTGAAATACGACAAGGATAGATAGGCAATTCATTTATATAACGATAAGAGCATATAGAATACAATTCCGAATCCATCATGTTATACAAAGACTCGGGGAAGACACTCTTAGGCAACCAAATACGCTCACTAGGGCTTGCATCTCACCGTTAGCGGTATAAGTTTGATAAGATTGAGACTCGACAAACAAACCATGCCAAGTCATCCAAAGATCACAAACAAACCAATCATATGATCATCTATCTAAACATACAATATGTTGACGACCTCTCTCACAGTAAATGAAACGCAATAGAACCGTGTACATGGCAAGTATGATTAAAAGGCATCCACGGGATAAGATATTTCCCTGAACGCATACACGATAAACATTTCGTATATGTAGACTAATTTCCTCCTGGTAGCACGACGATAATAATACGGTCCTAGTCTAAACCTGGCCAGACTCTCGGAATAAACGTGTTCCGATTCGACATGCGATAAACATTTCGCATCCAAGACTCGGTCAATCATTGACGCCGAGTACCCCAAGTTCGGTCGACATTCACGAAAGAGGCGGAAAAGAGCACAAGCCTCATAACAAGCGGTACGCTACATGCAATTAACACCACCTCGCAAGTACACAACATTTGACGGCCGGGTCGATCAACGCAAAGCGTTCGCCTCCCAACAACGTCGTCGTATGCCTTCTAACACATGCAATTAAGCAATAGGATACATCCCCGTTCTGACATTCCAGCCCTACGAACGTGGAGGTAGCCAAGTGAATGAGAGTACAAAGCACATAACAAAATAGTGCTCAAACCGTAATATTTGTAAAAACCGACTCAAAGTGGGACATATCAAAAACCGTCACAAAACATGCGATACAAGCGAATGGAATATCATATATTTGAAACATTAATATTATAAGTCACTACGTAAAATTATACGATAAACGAACCATGCGAACTATTATAAATTAAGAATTTAGAAAATTATAAGAAATATATCCAGCGGGTTGCCGGCCGGTCAGTGGACCGGCGGTCGGGCACCCGGCTTGCGCCTCAAGCATATCACAATATCTCATCAAAAATGCAGCGTGTTCCCAGCCGGTCAGGGGGCCGGCGGCCGGGCACTCGGCCGGGAGCACCACTACACAAAAAAAAACCAACTTTCACTACTGATGTGTTCCCAGCCGGTGGGCAGACCGGCGGCCGGTTACCCGGCCGGGAACCCCAGTTAACCCGTGAGCAACATACACAAGTTCTATCATTTCCAATTCTCATAATTTACTTCTATCAATTATCAACAATCAATAATCATCATCAACAATTATCAACTAACAACAATCATCATCACTAACATAAATCCTAAGCTTAATAATCGTATTCTAAATACGAATTCTAACATAGAAAACACGTAAAACATGTAAATGATATCGAGTAACCCTTCACCGTTACCTTTATGCGTCTTTACTCCGCGTCAAGGTCCTCTTCAATCAAGAAGTAGTCTTTGTCGGGATCTTGAAGGTCACCAACTACAAATAGTTAATAAAAGATGAATATACTTCACCTTGAGAAAGACGGAAAGTTTGAAAAGCGAGAAAGACGGTAATTTTATTATCAATACGGATAGAGGAAGATAAGAGGGGAAGAATGAGACGAACTTACGTGAATATGAGCGAGAAATGAAAGAGATATGACGATTCTAAGCTTGAAAAGATTATGGAAGCTAGGTTTTGGGGGTTTTCTTAGTGAGGAAGAAAGAGTTGAGTTGTGTGAGTGAAATAGGTTATGAGGGAGTATGAGGGGAGTAAGTGGAAAAAGTCAAGAAAAGTCAAAGACGTCTTAAGACGTGATTCACTTGAAATCTCGCGTAATATCCAAATACGAACTCGGAAATTCTAAATTCGACACGGGAAATTTAATTCTAAACTAAAACTAAATTTCGCTGAAAAGTATCCGTAAAATATTTTTACTATTAAAATAGGGTACATTTGTGGGTGTTACAATCACCCCACCTTTTAAAAAGTTTCGCCCTCGAAACTTGAGCGAAAGAAAGATACCTTAATCGAATAAGCTTGGATATTTACTACGCATAAAAGCTTCCGTTTCCCAAGTCTCTTCTTCGACATTAGCACATCTCCACAAGATTTTCACTAAAGGAACCACCTTACTTCTCAACTTCTTATCTTTGCGATCTAGGAAGCGGATCGACTTCTCTTCAAAGGATAAATTCGGTTCAAGCTCGGGCATTTCCTTTTGAAAGACATGGCTTGGATCACTAACATACTTTCTCAATTGAGAAACATGGAATACATCATGAACCTTAGCCAAATTCGGGGGCAAATCCAACTTGTAAGCAACGGCACCAATCCTTTTCACAATATCAAAGGGTCCAATGTATTTCGGGCTCAATTTACCCTTAACACCAAACCGTTTAACACCCTTCATTGGAGATACTTCAAGAACACTTTATCCTCACTTCAAATTCTAAAGGCCTTCTTCGTATATCGGCATAAGACTTTTGACGGTCTTGAGCGGCTTTCATTCTATCACGAATGACCTTCACATTATCAATGGTTTCAACAAGAACATCGGGGCCTAAGTCACGAACATCACTCAATTGATTCCAACATATAGGACTCCGACATTTCCTTCCATAAAGAGCTTCATAAGGAGCCATCTTGATCGATGCATGATAACTGTTGCTGTAAGAAAACTCCACCAACGGTAGACTCTTTTCCTTACTAGATTGGAAGTCGAGTGCACAAGCCCTAAGCAAGTCTTCTAAAGTCAGAATAGTCCTCTCGGTCTGACCATCGGTAGCGGCATGAAAAGCGGTACTCATCAACAATTTACTACCCATGGCTTCTTGTAAAGCCTTCCAAAATCTCGAACAGAATCTCGGATCTTGGTCGGATATAATCTCCTTGGGAACACCATGGTATCTAACAATCTCATCGACATAGGCTTTCGCTAGACGATCTAAACTCCAGGTTTCTTTGATCGGAATAAATCTAGCACACTTGGTCAAACGATCAACAACAACCCAAACGGCATCCTTACCTCCAACGGTCCTCGGCAAAGCCATAACAAAATCCATAGAAATAGATTCCCACTTCCATAGCGGAATATCCAACGGTTGTAGCAATCCACCGGGCCTCTTGTGTTCAATCTTCACTTGTTGGCAAGTAAGACATCTTCCAACATAAGACACAACATCGCCCTTCAAGTTCGGCCACCAAAATTGTAGCTTCAAGTCTTTGTACATCTTATCACCTCCGAGGTGAATAGAATAAGGGGAAAGGTGAGCTTCATCAAGAACTCACTTCCTCAAATCAAGAGCATTAGGAACAAATAAACGACCTTGGAAATGAAGAACACCTTCATCATCAAACTTGAAATCTTTAGCTTTACCTTCAAGAAGTTTGGCTTGAATAGACTTGTAGGTAAGATCATCAACTTGGCTTTCGCGGATCTCACGGAGAAAAACAGGTTCGGCAGTCATCAACATAAACAAATCCACGCTCCACGAATTCCAACCTCAACTTTCGAAACTCGGCACAAAGATCATCGGGTAATACCCGCATAGCATTCAATGCATGAGAAGCTTTCTTACTAAGAGCATCGACAACTAGATTAGCCTTCCCTTCATGATACAACAACTCAAAATCATAATCGTTCACCAATTCCAACCATCTTCTTTGTCTCATATTCAACTCTTTTTGAGTAAATATGTACTTCAAACTTTTGTGATCGGTGAATATACGACAATGAACTCCAATAAGATAATGTCTCCATACTTTCAAAGCATGAACAACGGCGGCCAATTCCAAATCATGAGTAGGATAGTTCACTTCATGAACTCTCAACTGCCTCGAAGCATACGCCACCACTTTCCTACTTTGCATAAGAACACAACCCAATCCCATCTTAGAAGCATCACAATAGACATCAAAGTCTACTCCATCTTCAGGCAAAGTCAACACCGGAGCGGTAGTTAACCTTTTCTTTAACTCTTGAAAAGCAGCTTCACAAGCTTCATTCCATAGGAACTTGGTTTCCTTCTTCAACAACTGGGTCATCGGTCTAGCAAGCTTAGAGAAATCCTTGACAAATCTACGGTAATAACCAGCTAAACCAAGAAAACTTCGAATTTCTCTAATATCGATCGGACTCTTCCAATCAACAACGGCCTCAATTTTTGAAGGATCCACCATTACACCCTCTTTAGAAATTTACATGCCCAAGAAAGGACATCTTAGGTAACCAAAATTCACACTTTGAGAATTTAGCATACCACTTCTGACGACGAAGAACACCCAAAATAGTCCTTAGATGAATAGCATGCTCTTCTTCGGACTTGGAGAAAATAAGAATATCATCAATGAACAACACCACACACTTGTCAAGATACTCACTAAATGTGCGGTTCATTTGATCCATAAAAATAGCGGGAGCATTCGTCAATCCAAATGGCATTACTTTGAACTCATAATGACCATACCTTATACTAAAAGAGGTCTTTGGAATATCAACATCTCGAACGGGAATTTGGTGATAACCGGATCTCAAATCAATCTTGGAAAAAGTAAACGCACCCTTTAGTTGATCAAACAAATCTTCTATTCTTGGCAAAGGGTACCTATTCTTGATTATAATCCGATTCAATTCACGATAATCAATACAAAGCCTCATAGAACCATCTTTCTTCTTTACAAAAAGAACGGGAGCACCCCAAGGCGAGGCACTTGGTCGAATAAAACCCTTCTCAATCATATCATCTAGCTGCTTCCTTAATTGTTTCAATTCGGTCGGAGCCATACGGTAAGGAGCTTTGGCTATGGGTCAAGAACCAGGTACAAGATCAATAGAGAACTCAACATCACGCTCAGGAGGAATCCCGGGTAAGTCTTCAGGGAATACATCAACAAATTCACGAACAATAGGCACATCTTCAATACTTGGTAAAGAGGTAGTTGAAGAAGTCACAATACACAAGTATGCTTGGTGACCTTTTCTTACCATACTTACCAACTTCATAGCGGAAATCAAAGACACACCTTTTCGGGGATGAGATCCCTTATAGGTTATTCTTACTCCTAAAGGACTCTTTAAATAAATCTTTTGATCACGACACTCGAACCTAGCATGGTACAATGCTAACCAATCAATACTTAGAATTATATCGAACTCTCCTAGAGGGAACTTAAGGAGATTAGCGGGAAAGATAGAACCCGCAATAGATATTGGGACATTAGGATAAAGAGTAGAACAAGAGATGATATCTCCGGATGGTAAGGATATGGGAGTATCCTCGCTAGATGTAGGCTCGATAGATAGCTTAAAAGCATAAGTCGAAGACACAAAAGACATTGAAGCACCGGTATCAAAAAGAATAAGACACGGTTGCTCTAAGATTGAGAACATACCCGTAATGATCTCCGGATGAGCGTCGGCTTCGGCACGGCTCATGACAAAGATAGAACCCTTATGTTTAGCAGGAGGAGGGGGCAACTTTCGATCGGGGCAATCCTCATAACGGTGACCACCCTTTTGACAAAAGTAGCAAATGTAAGGTCGGTTGGAACAAGACACACCGGGATGGTATGGAAGTCTACACCGGTTGCATACGCGACCTTGAGCTTGAGTTTGAGGAGCATAAGGCCTATGAGCCACATTAGAAGTAGCTCGAGGTATGAAAGGAGCGTGAGCACTTGTATTTGCATTGTAAGGAGGATTAAATCTCCTCTTGTTAGCATAAGAGCTAGAGGAAGACGGAGTAAACGGTCTCTTCCCAAAAACATTTGGCCTAGGAGTGAAAGAAGGAGAGGGATTATTCATCAAAGCTTCATCCCTAATAGCCTTCATGGAATTCTCGGCCCACAAGGCATCATCCTAAAGATCCCCAAAGGAAGTAGTATTCCTTCTCACTTTACTTTGAAGAACGGCGCTCAACTTGTTGCGATAATAGAAGGCTCGGTCCTCGTCATCTCGGATAAGCCTCGGAGCAAAATGAGCAAGCTTGTTGAACTCCGTAGTAAAATCTTGCGCAGACAAGTTGCCTTGCTTAAAGTCAATGAACTCCTTGAGCCTTTGTTGCTTAAGCTCCTTAGGATAGAATCTACCTTCTACTAGAGCTTTGAAACAAGCCCAGTTGAAGTCATCTTCGAGAGTAGCAGTGGCACTAGTGATAGCCCACCAATTATCAGCTTCCCTCACAAGGAAGTGCTTTGCGATCCTCACCTTGTCCTCTTCGCGGACTTGGTATAGATCAAACTGCTTCTCCATCTCACAGAACCATTCTGATAACTCGGTAGGGTCCGGCTCTCCACCATATGGTATAATTTTACTCCTAGCTATTTGTCCAGCAACCCAAGCGTAGCCTCCCTGATGGTTATCTTCTCTAAGAGGGGGAATCTGGTTGGCTTGAGCTAAAGCCGCATCCTGTTGATTCTTCAATACTTGAGTAAGAGCTTACAACATGACATTCTCTACTACTCGTGGTCTAACCATCTTCATAAGAACCAAAAACAAATTAAGTTACTCCTATCAATTAGCATAAACAAATAGACTACCAAGTAAAGTCCTTAACTTCTACCCATCTCTCATTTATTATTTTAAGGCCAAGTAGTTTAAGTTTAGGGTTCACGTGTGTGCGTCGGGAGCGATAAAGCTCTGATACCAACTGTGACAACCCTCGCGAATGCGGAAATAAAACATAACAAGCATGTGAATTAAATAGCGGAAAATACGATATTTTAAAAACCTTTTTACCCGCAAAAGGAAAATACGAGGAGTGTCAAATATTACAAACTAAAGTACGAAATATACTACAACAAAAGACGTAGTCTCTCAAAATGTTAACAAAGTAAAAGTGATTAGCAACTAGCTAAAATAACGTCTAGAGGTGAATCTTCCAGGGACAACGCCCGCTAGCTCACACCCGAACCCAAAATATCATAAACAAAAAGCCATCCAATCAAGCAACCTGTTCATCCATGAAAAAAAACATGAACGCCACAGTCAGTGGAGAGTAACTCCGGGTTCTCCCAGCCATATCACATTAAACGTACATAAAAGGAAATACAAAAGTAGAAGCATGCGTATATGAATATACATGTGAAATACGATAAGGATAGATAGGCAATTCATTTATATAACGATAAGAGCATATAGAATACAATTCCGAATCCATCATGTTATACAAAGACTCGGGGAAGACACTCTTAGGCAACCGAATACGCTCACTAGGGCTTGCATCTCACCGTTAGCGGTATAAGTTTGATAAGATTGAGACTCGACAAACAAACCATGCCAAGTCATCCAAAGATCACGAATAAACCAATCATATGATCATCCATCCAAACATACAATATGTTGACGACTCTCTCACGGTAAACGAAACGCACTAGCACCGTGTACATGGCAAGTATGATTAAAAGGCATCCACGGGATAAGACATTTCCCTGAACGCATACACGATAAACATTTCGTATATGTAGACTAATTTCCTCCTGGTAGCACGACGATAATAATACGGTCCTAGTCTAAACCTGGCCAGACTCTCGGAATAAACGTGTTCCGATTCGACATGCGATAAACATTTCGCATCCAAGACTCGGTCAATCATTGACGCCGTGTACCCCAAATTCGGTCGACATTCATGAAAGAGGCGGAAAAAAGCACAAGCCTCATAACAAGCGGTACGCTATATGCAAATAACACCACCTCGCAAGTACACAACATTTGACGGCCGCGTCGATCAACGCAAAGCGTTCGCCTCCCAACAACGTCGTCGTATGCCTACTAACACATGCAATTAAGCAGTAGGATACATCCCTGTTCCGACATTCCAGCCTTAAGAACGAGGAGGTTGCCAAGGGAATGAGAGTACAAAGCACATAACAAAATAGTGCTCAAACCGTAACATTTGTAAAAACCAACTCAAAGTGGGACATATCAAAAACCGTCACAAAACATGCGATACAAGCGAATGGAATATCATATATTCGAAACATTAATATTATAAGTCACTACGTAAAATTATACGATAAACGAACCATGCGAACTATTATAAATTAAGAATTTAGAAAATTATAAGAAATATATCCAGCGGGTTGCCGGCCGGTCAGTGGACCGGTGGCCGGGCACCCGGCTTGCGCCTCAAGCATAACACAAAATCTCATCAAAAATGCAGCGTGTTCCCAGCCGGTCAGGGGGCCGGCAGCCGGGCACCCGGCCGGGAGCACCACTTCACAAAAAAAACCAACTTTCACTACTGATGTGTTCCCAGCCGGTGGGCAGACCGGCGGCCGGTCACCCGGCCGGGAACCCCAGTTCACCCGTGAGCAACATACACAAGTTCTATCATTTCCAATTCTCATAATTTACTTCTATCAATTATCAACAATCAATAATCATCATCAACAATCATCAACTAACAACAATCATCATCAATAACATAAATCCTAAGCTTAATAATCGTATTCTAAATACGAATTCTAACATAGAAAACACGTAAAACACGTAAATGATATCGAGTAACCCTTCACCGTTACCTTTATGCGTCTTTACTCCGCGTCAAGGTCCTCTTCAATCAAGAAGTAGTCTTTGTCGGGATCTTGAAGGTCACCACCTACAAATAGTTAATAAAAGATGAATATACTTCACCTTGAGAAAGACGAAAAGTTTGAAAAGCGAGAAAGACGGTAAATTTATTATCAATACGTATAGAGGAAGATAAGAGGGGAAGAATGAGACGAACTTCCGTGAATTTGAGCGAGAAATGAAAGAGAGATGACGATTCTAAGCTTGAAAAGATTATGGAAGCTAGGTTTTGGGGGTTTTCTTAGTGAGGAAGAAAGAGTTGAGTTGTGTGAGTGAAATAGGTTATGAGGGAGTATGAGGGGATGAAGTGGAAAAAGTGAGGAAAAGTCAAAGACGTCTTAAGACGTGATTCACTTGAAATCTCGCGTAATATCCAAATACGAACTCGGAAATTCTAAATTCGACACGGAAAATTTAATTCTAAACTAAAACTAAATTTCGCTGAAAAGTATCCGTAAAATATTTTTACTATTAAAATAGGGTACATTTGCGGGTGTTACAATGTTTATATCTAACATGATGGTGATAATGAAAACTAGGATAGACATGCTTACAATAATTTAAGACTCTCTATGTGGCGATTATAACGACGCTACTTGACAATCTAAGAAATGAAATGACGATTATAACAACACAAAAATGAATCTAAGATAATATGTATGGAAAATAACATTCAAATAGAAAACAATAAGGACTTAAAACAAGAGATAAAATAGAAATACCTAGGTGACGATCAACAACGAAAGCGATAACAATAATAGGAATCCCTCGCATAGAATAATCGTTCCTTGAATTACAACACTTGAACCCAACAAAGTAGATTACAAAGATTGAAATTCTTATTGATCTAAGCTAATGTTTTGATGTGAAATGGACAGAAATAAACTAAGAACTAAAGACAAAAGAAGAAAATGATCTAAACTAGAAAGACTAAACTAAAGAGAAAATGTAAGAAGAGAAGAGATGTTGTGTGTGAGATTGATATGAGTTGTGTTGAGAAGAGGGGCTGGAGCTCTCTTTATATAGCATTAGGGTTTCGTGGAGAAGGGGTCGAGCATTGAACATATAGGACAAAAATAGGAAGTTGAAGCATTTTGCTCGAAGCAGCAGAGATACCCGATCGGGTACACACTTACCCGATCGGGTAAGTTGTCATCTAGAAGCTTTTGACTAACATTTCATCTCCCTTTGCTTTGACTTGAGTTCCATCATCCCCCTTGACCTCTTCAATCGGGTTTGTTGATAGGGTTTGATGTAAAGCGATGAATTCTTCCGCCTAATTGATTGATCTTCTGACAACTGCGACATCGTCTTTATTTCTTCTCTCTTTTGAGTTAGTGAACCTTCTTGAAATGCCTTTCACTTGGTCAAGCTTACTCTTCAAATCGTCGGGTTTTAGGCAAATGCTCGGAAGTATAGAAAAAGGGCGTAGAAACGTCACTTTCCCTACAAAACAGGTTAGAATACAGGAATTCGCCTAGAAGACGATATTAGCTCATAAAATGGCTTAACAAAGCACAAATGACAAACAAAATCGAGCTAAATTGGGGGTTAAAATCATACAAATATTCACTTATCAAACTCCCCCAAGCTAAACCTTTGCTTGTCCTCAAGCAAACATAACAAACAATACCAGGACAAGGGTTGCAAGCATTGGCTACTACACCATCAAGAAACAAATCTCAACGTATAACTTTGAAAACATAATGAATCATAACCCAAAAACAACGTGGGCAAGAATGATACAGAAACATGGCTGAGATTTACATAACGGCGCAGCACAAATAATTTCACTACAGAATTTTCGGCTCTTGCATGATCTTTTTGACAAATGGACTCTCACGGCACACTCGAACACTCATGTATGCAAAAGGTGATTTCTTTATGTGTAAATGTTTTTTTTTTTTTTTTTTTTGAGACACTCACCTATCTACGACTTATGAAAATTTGTCTGCATTCTAATATGGTAAACAATTCAAAACACAAGTCAAAGATCACAATGCACATAGAAAAGAAGCCGGAAAAATAAGAAGAAGGCTTTGGGAAATGGGTGAAAGGTGGACAAACAGTTATGGTCATGTGAAGGTTAGAATGAGCTAGCAATTGACCAATGATAAATGAATAGGCAATCCAAACTTTCGGTTGATTCCCAAAAGACGAAAAACGAAGCCAGACTGAAGAAGTGGCTTATTACGCACGAAACACAAGGGTAAAATCCTTCTATTGATTTGACATTTTGAGGAGATACTCAAAACTTCTTCTCTTATTCCTTTTTTCGATTTTCTTCTTTTTTTTTTTCATTTTTTCATTTTTCTTTAATTTTTTTTTCTATTTTCTTTTTTCTTTTGAACATATCATCACTTCTTGAACATTTTTCGTTCTCCAAATTCACTTTGTCATTAAGGAACAAAATCTTCTCAAAATGGCACCCATACACCATAGTCTAGCTACTAGCTCAAAAGGTAGGCAGTTTTTGTATGTAGCTATTATCTTTGTGAAGCATTTGTATGAAGGGGCTAATTTTGAGGGGCAATTTAAAGTGAAAAAGGCTTCAAATCTTAGTGAATCATGAATGCAATGCTTATAGGAATGAAATGAAAACCATATTTTTGCGTTTTGACATGACACACATCACAAGGAGAACTACACACACCTAAATGAGACTGGGTATAGATGTACCAGCCTAAGGAGGTTCTACCTTACAATATATGTAACTTGCCAAATGTCAAGATCAAGCGTACTCATCTATAGATTTGTTCCATGCCTACTGTGTACAAGACATCCCCATGTATGCAAAATTCAATGAATATTGAATCATTATCTTTTGAAAGCTCTAAGTTTGGGAAGTGTAACATGATAGCATAGTAAACAGGCAAGCAAAGCATGAAAAACAGTCAATTGTGTTCAAAAAAAATTTAAAATTTCTCTTTAACTTTTTCTCTTTTCTTATTCAAAAGTTGAAAAATATAAACAACTATAATGCAAAATGGGAAAATGCAATCCCTTCTCCAAGCTAAACATCACATTGTCCTCAATGTGAGCACAAATACTAAATATGCAACGAGATGCTTAATGGGAAGAAGGGAAAAAATGAAAGAAGAATGAAGCTTACTAGTCAGCGCGGACTCCCCCAAGCTAGTCTTTTGGACTTGACAAGGAAGGTCTTTATAGATTCTTCAAAAACTCTCTCATCTGCAAAGAAAATCTAACAAAACAACGAAAAAGGGAAAAGCAAAAAATAAAATGTAAAAAGAAAGGGAAAACACAGGTTGCCTCTCGAGAAGAGCTTGTTTAACGTCCTGCTCGACGAATTCTGCTATGAAATCATTGGGTTGGGGATTGACGCTCTATATAGACAATATCTAAGCATCCGATGATAGAATTGCTATAGTAGAGTTTCAGTCTGTGTCCATTGACTTTGAATTTCTCACCATTGCTAGTCATTATTTCCACATAGCCGTATTTGCTCACATATGTGACAGTGAATGGTCCAGACCATCGTGATCGAAGTTTTCCCGGAAAAATTTTCAAAGGGGAGTTGAAAAGAAGTACTTGGTCACCGACATTAAATTCTTTTCTAATTATCCTCTTGTCGTGCCAACGCTTCGTTTTCTCTTTATAGATTCGAGAATTCTCGTAAGGTTGCAAACGAAATTCTTCTAACTCATTGAGTTTCAAAAGTCGTCTATCAGCGCTAAGCTTAGTGTCTAAATTGAGTTCTTTGATAGCCCAGTAAGCTTTATACTCTAACTCGACAGGAAGATGACAGGCCTTTTCATAAACTAACCGATAAGGAGATGTCCCAATCGGGGTTTTGAAAGCTGTGCGATAAGCCCATAAGGTGTCATCGAGCTTATTACTCCAATCGGTTGTAGATCTTGAGACTACTTTCTGAAGAATTGTTTTGAGCTCTCTGTTCGAGACTTCAACTTGACCGCTGGTCTGAGGGTGGTAGGCTAAACCTCGTCTGTGATACACACCATACTTGGCAAGCAGAGTGTCTAACTGCTTTTCTCCGAAATGAGTTCCTCGATCACTTATCACGGCTCTGGGTACACCAAAACGCGGAAAAATGATCTTCTTAAATAGCCGTATCACAGCTCTAGCATCATTGGTGGGAGTGGCAATTGCTTCTACCCACTTAGAAACATAGTCGACAACGACTAAGATGTAACGATTTCCGTTAGAAGAAGAGAATGGTCCTTGATAGTCAATACCCTAGACATCGAATATTTCGACTTCTAATATGCCGTTTTGAGGCATTTCATGTCTCTTGGATATTTGACCCATTCGTTGACAAGCGTCACAAGCCATTAAAAAGTCTTTGGAATCTTTAAACATCGAGGGCCAGAAAAACCCGGATTGTAAGACTTTGGCTACGGTCTTGAATGGACCATGATGACCACCATAAGCAGATGAGTGACATCCTTCTAAAACTCCTTTAACTTCCCACTGGGGGATACATCGTCTGTAAAGACCATCTGAGCACTGCTTGAAAAGATAAGGGTCATCCCAAATAAAGAATTTTGCATCATGCAAAAATCTCTTTCTTTGGTTATAAGAAAGGTCAGAAGGTAGCTGGCGACTGACAAGAAAATTTGCAATATCAGCATACCAAGGAGAAGAGTCCGCAATTCCCATTAATGAATCATCAGCAAACGAATCATTAATTGGCGTTGGTAATCCTATTTCAGTTACTCTTATCCTTGAGAGATGGTCAGCGACTACATTCTCTGCTCCTTTCTTATCCCGGATCTCTAAATCAAACTCTTGAAGGAGTAAGATCCATCAGATAAGTCTAGGTTTTGCCTCTTTCTTTGAAAACAGATATTTCAAGGCAGCATGGTCTGTGTAAACAATGACTTTTGATCCTATAAGGTATGAGCGAAATTTGTCTAAGGCGTAGACAATGGCAAGAAGTTCTTTTTCAGTGGTGGCATAGTTGATTTGGGCAGGATCTAAGGTTTTACTAGCATAGTAAATTGCATGAAGGAACTTCTCCTTTCTTTCCCCAAAACAACTCCTACGGCGTAATCACTCGCATCGCACATAAGTTCAAATGGAAGATTCCAATCAGGTGACTGGATTACAGGTGCGGTCATTAAAGCACGTTTGATTTTGTTGAATGCCTCAAGGCATTCCTTCGTGAAATTAAAAGGTGCATCCTTGAAAAGGAGCTCAGTAAGGGGCTTGGCTTATTTTGAAAAATCTTTAATAAATCGTCGGTAGAAACCGGCGTGGCCAAGGAAACTCTTGATTCCTTTTACATTAGAAGGTGGTGGAAGTTATTCAATAACTTGGATCTTAGCTCGATCCACTTCTATACCTCTCTCAGAAATGATGTGTCCTAAAACTACACCTTCGTTCACCATGAAGTGACACTTTTCCCAATTGAGAACAAGGTCGACTTTTTCACAGCGTTTCAGTACTCTGGATAGATTTGTCTAACAATTATCAAAGGAAATGCCATAGACGCTAAATTCGTCCATGAATACTTCCATGATAGTTTCAACAAAATCTGAAAAGATACTAGTCATACAACGCTGGAAAGTGGCAGGTGCATTACACAAGCCAAATGGCATTCTGCGATAAGCGAAAGTACCATAGGGGCAGGTGAAAGTGGTTTTCTCTTGGTCCTCAGGGTGGATAGGAATTTGGAAAAATCCTGAGTAACCATCTAGATAGCAGACGTATTTGTGGCAAGCTAACCTCCCTAGCATTTGATCAATGAAGGGCAGAGGATACTGATCTTTTCTAGTTGATTGATTCAATTTCCTGTAGTCAATACACATAAGCAATCCCGTCACAATCCTTGTGGGGATGAGCTCATTTTTCTCATTTTTGACTGACTATTGTTGCTCCTCCTTTCTTCGGAACAACTTGAACAGGGCTAACCCATTTCGAGTCAGAAATTGCATAGATTATGCCGGCATCTAGCAATTTCATAACTTCGGCTTTAACTACTTCTTGCATGTTTGGATTAAGACGGCGTTGACCTTGAACACAAGGTTTTTGGCCTTCTTCTAAGTTGATTCTGTGCATGCAGAAGTCGGGGCTGATGCCAGTCAGATCTTCAAGTTTATAACATATTGCCTTTTTATGCTTTTTCAAGACAGTCAATAGTGAGTTTAACTGATTTTCATCTAGGAGAGCACTCACTATGACTGGGCAATATTCCGATTCATCTAAAAAGGCATATTTTAGATTTGAGGGGAGAGGTTTAAGTTCAGGTTTATGTACTTCTGCCTTGGCAGGAGTATCAATTAAGCTTATGAACTCTTGAACTTCTTCTGACGGTATCTCTTTTCCAGTCAAGTCCTTTTCCATCTCACTGATCTCAAAATTGTCGTTTTCAGAGATATCCTCCAACAATAGAATTGCTTCTAAAGGATCCTCAATTATTGATGGATACAGAGATTCATCAATAATTGAGTTGACAATATCAAGGAAACAACAAGGTTCTTCAAGCATGGGTTTTTCATTGCACTGTTTAAGTTGTAGGTGACTTTATCATCACCTACTTCTAGTGTCAATTTTCCATTCTTGACATCGATTACTGCTCCAGCAGTGTGTAGAAATGGCCTTCCTAAAATGATAGGGATTTGCGAACCTTCAGCCATGTCTAGCACAATGAAATCGACGGGAATGAAAAATCTTCCTACTTTGACATGTACATCTTCTAAAACTCACATAGGTTGTTTTAGAAAACGGTCTGCCATTTGCAGAGTTATACTAGTGCATTTAAGAATTCCCATATTCAATATTTCGCAGATGGAATAGGGCATGAGACTTACACTAGCACCTAGATCGCATAAAACTTTATCGATTGTGTAGGTGCCTATAGTGCAAGGAATTGAGAAACTACCAGGATCCTTTAACTTAGGAGGGGACTTATTTTGCAATAACGCACTGCATTCAGCTGTGAATGCTATGATTTCAACATCATCTAAAGTCCTTTTCTTAGTCAAGATATCCTTCATGAATTTCGTGTAAGAAGGGATTTGAGTGATTAATTCAGTGAAGGGAACCGTTACTTGGAGGTTTTTGACTACTTCCATGAATTTGCTGAACTGGGTTTCCTTATGATTTCTCCTCAAACGTTGGGGAAATAGAACTTGAATTTTTATGGGTTCCTTTTCAGGTTCATCCTTCTTTTCGGGTTTGTTTTCCGCTTCCTTAGCGGTGGATGGTTGAGAATCTTTTTTGCTCTCTACTTGTGTAGGCTCAACTATTGGTTCTTTGGGTTGCTGAGGTTCCGTATAAGTGGTACCACTCCTAAGGGTGATAGAATTTGCGGTGTCCCTCGGTTGCTGTAACACCCGCAAATGTACCCTATTTTTCTAGTAAAAATATTTTTACGGATACTTTTCAGCAAAATTTAGTTTTAATTTAGAATTTAATTTTCCGAGTCGAATTTAGAATTTCCGAGTTCGTATTTGGAATTTCCGCGAGATTCCATGTGAATCCCGTCTTAAGGCGACTTTGACTTTTTCTTGACTTTTCCACTTACATATCTCATACTACCTCTTTAACCTATTTTTCATACACAACTCAAACATCACCTTCTTCATCACCAAGAAACCCAAAACCTAGCTTCCATAATCTTCCAATCTTAGATTCGTCGCTACTCTTTCATTTCTCGCTCAAATTCACGTAAGTTCGTCTTATTCTTCCCCTCTTAGCTTCCTCTATTCGTATTGGTAATAAAATTACCGTCTTTCTCGCTTTTCAATTTATCCGTCTTTCTCAAAGGTGAATTATATTCATCTTTTATCATCTAATTGTAGGTGGAGACTAGGAAGACTTAGAAATCGTTTGAAGACGCGTAAAGGTAACGGTGAAGGGTTACTCGATATCATTTACGTGTTTTACATGCTTTATATGTTAGAATTTGTATTTAGAATACGATTAGTAAGCTTAGGATTCATGTTATTGATGATGATTGTTGTTAGTTGATGATTGTTGATGATGAATATTGATTGTTGATAGTTAATAGAAGTAGATTATGAGAATTGGAAATGATAGAATTGTGTATGTTGCTCACGGGTTGATGTTGTCCCAGCCGGGTGCCCGGCCGCCGGCCCATTGGCCGGCTGGGAACTCACTGCACCGACTCTTTTTCGTAAAATGATCATATATCCTTCGTTACTTGCTTGTTTTGGGCTTGTGACCTATCGTTGGAACCGTAAGAGGATAAGCTATCACCTCCATTTGGAATTTCGGCATTTGCATGCCTAGAGCTCTAGTTATGACCGTTTAAAGTGGACCCTTGTTTTAATAATTTTCCAAACTTGTGATTTTTGTGTATTGGTGCTCCTGGCCGGGGTACCGGCCGCCGGTCCACTGACCGGCCTTGAACACGGCTGTGTTTTATTCTTACAATTTCTAAAACTCGTAATTTAAAATAGTTCGCATGGTTCGTTTATCGTATAATTTTACGTAGTGACTTATAATATTAATGTTTTGGATATATGATATTTCTTTTGCTTGTATCACATGTTTTGTGACGGTTTTTTATATGTCCCACTTTGAGTCGGTTTTTACAAATGATACGGTTTGAGCACTATTTTGTTATGTGCTTTGTACTCTCATTCCCTTGGCAACCTCCACGTTCGTAAGGCTGGAATATCGGAAGGGGGAGGTATCCTACTGCTTAAATGCATGTGTTAGTGGGCATACGACGACGTTGTTGGGAGTTGAACGCTTTGCGTTGATCGACCCCGCCGTCAAATGTTGTGTACTTGCAAGGTGGTGTTATTTGCATGTAGCGTACCGCTTGTTATGAGGCTTGTGCTCTTTTCCGCCTCTTTCGTGAATTGCTCTACCGAATTTGGGGTACTCGGCGTCAATGATTGACCGAGTCTTGGATGCGAAATGTGATCGCATGTCGAATCGGAAAATGTGATTCCGAGAATCTGGCCAGGTTTAGATTAGGAGCCTTATTATTATCGTTCCTACCAGGAGGAAATTAGTCTACATATACGAAATGTGATCGTGTATGCATTCAGGGAAATGTGATCTCGTGGATACCTTTTAATCATACTTGCCATGTACACGGTGCTAGTGCGTTTCATTTACCGTGAGAGATGTCGTCTTTGTGTCGTTGTTCTTGGATGCGTGATTTCATGACTTATTATTCATGGTCATTGCATGATTGGGCATCGTCAATGTATTGGTACATTTGAATGGATGATAATATGATGGATTTATTGTGATCATCGCATGACTTGGCATGGTTTGTTTGTCGAGTCTCAATCTTATCAAACTTATACCGCTATCGGTGAGATGTAAGCCATAGTGAGCGTATTCGGTTTCCTAAGAGTGTCTTCCCCGAGTCTTTGAATATCATGATGGATTCGGATTGGTGCCTCTTATGTTCTTATCATTATCTATAGGATTGCCTATCTATTCTTATCGCAACTCAAATGTATAGCGATATATGCAGCTTCTATTTTGTAATTTTCCTTTAGTACGTTTAATGTGATATGGCTGGTAGAACCCGGAGTTACTCCCAACTGATTGTGGCGTTCATGTTTTTCATGGATGAACAGGTTGCTTGCATGGATGGCTTTTTGCTTGGTATTTTGGGTTCGGGTGTGAGCTAGCGGGCGTTGTCCCTGGATGAAACACCTCTAGACGTTCTTTAGCTAGATGCTAATAACTTTGTCTTTTGTTAACACTTTGAGAGACTACGTCTCTTGTGGTATTTTTATTTGGTTTGTAATATTTGACACTCCTCGTATTTTCTATTGGCATGTAAAAAGTTTTAAAAACACCGTAGTTTCGCTAATTAAATCACATGCTTGTGTGTTTTATTTCCGCATTCGCGAGGGTTGTCACAGTTGATATCAGAGCTTTATCGCTCCCGACGCACACACGTGAACCCTAAACTTAAACTACTTGACCTTGAAATAATAAATGAGAGATGGGTAGACTTAAGGACCTAAGGTGGTAGTCTTTGGTGTACTTGATGTTTGCTAGGTTCTAACTTGTTTGTTGATTGTGTTGAGTGATGTTATGTTTGTTTGTATCTACCGTCTTTAGGTGGATCATTGTGTTACCTAGAAGAAGTATCCTCTACCGAAGATTTGAAGATTTACAAGCCTAATTGATGATTGGTTGTATCCCTGAGGAAGGGTGGTAAGATAAGTTTGATGATTTTAAGACTTGATGCTTGCCATGACTCATGTGTGACTAATTCGTGGTATTTGATGGTGTAAAGTTGAATGAGTTGGCTAGGACTTCTTAACCCATTAGTGATTTAATCTTTTGAACTTAGGAGTTTAGTAATATTAGAGTGTCTTGAGGATCATATCTAAATTGGAGCTAGTTGTTCTAAGTGAGAATATTTGGATGATACCTTGATGGTAAAATGCTTTTGAGACTAAGTGACTTTTTGTGGATTATAGTGTATGTGTTAGAGTTTACGCTTGGTGGAAAAGTACTTGGCTATAATTCTTGGATTTAAAAATGTGATCTCATATCATGGTATCGGAGACTTGGTTGAGGTAGTAAGTCGTCATGATAGATTAAACCATGTTACTTAAGGATTATGGCATGAGTGGAATTTGATTAGATTGGCTATGACGGTGATGCCTTAAGATGTTGATGATGACGTTTTGTTCGGTGATCTACCTTGTGGGCCATAGGAGTTGAAAGGCTATTAGTATGAAGAATTCCTTGTTAGACCTTCGGTTTTGAAACCTTTGAGAGTGTGTCAAATTTTGGAGTTAAGATAGTGTTACTATACTTGAGTTGCAATTCCGCATTTGGGATTCCGTGAGATATGAAAGGATGGATGAATTGGGTTGTAGTCGATTTATCAAATCTAGGTGTACCTTGCTTTGATGATTGTACCTGGTATGATGGTCCCTTGTAAGAGGCCTTTGTAAAGGAATAATTAAGTTGTTTTACTATCGCCTTAAGTTTGAAAGGGAATTTTGTGGATTAAACCTTAAACCTTTTTCTCGTGCCATTATCCCTTTCCATTTCCTTTCATTCAAGTTCCTACTAAGCCCGATTCATAGGAAATTGTTTTCTCTTATCTTTTACTTTGCTTGGCTACCTTCATAGCTATATCTATCCAATATCTAGCTTTTGTCTCCCTGCCTCTAGCGTTCCTCTAATTTTCGTCCGATCTTATCGCGTTCGTGTTTCCCTCGAAATCTCCTATCGTTTCCAATGTCATGGTGTCATTGTCTTTCCTCTGGGGAGATGATTAGGTTGTTAACTAGCTTCGTGTTGATTTTGATCATGAATAGGATTGGGATTTAAACCTTAGGATGAATCTGTTGGTGGTATTGTACTCTCTTGGTGGCTTCATTTATTGAGCTTGCTAGTGTAGTGCTATTTTGGGAATCACGTTGAGCGAGATGATATTCGTTGTTGTTGAGTATTGCACTGAAACTATTCAGAAAAGACAACTAAACAATGACAAATTGAACTAAGATTAAGACACTTGCAAGTACTCTGTTTCTGTTTGAATTGATTGTTAAAGAACAAGGATAGGACCTTAATCAAAGCACAAAGCCAATGATTGAGGGTTGAACTTTGATCCCAGCACACAGCTAAGGACCCAAGCTCACTTCCAAGCACAAAGCAAAGGAAGTTGTCTCAAGCACACAGCCAAGAGATGCAACAGAAACAAGGTTTCAGTTTTATGTTTTACTTCAAATCTGATTTGCATTTCATTAGGTAAAGGCCTTATATAGGCAACAAGGATACAACTCAGACGTTAGGAGATATCTAGGGCCACAAAGGCTTACAACATGAAACAAAATAACAGCTACAAACTTGCAGGAAAACTGACATAAAGTAGATAAAGCAGAAAAGTAATTCTAATGGGACAATCTGCCTTAATGGGTTTGTTGGGGTTGAAACTGGTGGAGGGGTGGACTTCTGAGCTTGATTCTTGAGCTCAACTGAAGTGGGATGGATGCCAAAGGTCCTTCTAAAAGGCCCTCGAGTTTGTTTGATCATAAAAGGAAAGTTTGATAGTGACATGTTAACTACTGCAAAAAGGCTGAAATCTGGACAGTCTGAAGTTGTCCCTAAGCTAACTCTTTGTGTGTTTGTTTCTGGGGAGGGAAGTCCTGGGGAAAGTTGTAGAGGACCTTCCCAAGACATAGGTTTGAGGGTTGGTTAGGCTTGTTTGATTGTGTGGGGCCCCATGGACCTTGTTTAGAAAGGCTGTGATAGGCTGTTTTTGGCTGGGGGCTGTTTTTGTTGTGTTGGGTTTGTTGGGCTGTTGGCTGAGCTTTGTTGTGGCCTAGTCTTGGGAAGTGGATGGCTAGGCTTTGTTCTGGTTGTGGTGGTGTTGTCTTAGCAGGCTTGAAGTGGTTGTGGCTTGGACTGAATAGAACATTGTCATAGCTGGTCATGGTGTTGTCTGAATGTATGTTGTTGTTTTGATGTTGAGTCTTGTCTTGAGTTTGTGTCTTGTCTTGAGCTCGTGTCATGGCTCGTGTCTTGGCTTGGTCACATACTCCCGTTGCAACCTCCTTTTCTTGAAAAGGATTTGCCCTCAAATCTTCCTCACCTTCATCATCTGATTCACCATGGTAAGGACTCAGGTCTCCAACATTGAAAGTACCATGTACACCATAGCTTCCTGGTAGATCCACCTTGTAAGCATTGGTGCCTATCTTCTCCAATATCTCAAATGGTCCATCAGCTCTTGGCATGAGCTTGTTTCTCCTCTTGTCTGGAAATCTCTCTTTTCTTAAATGCAACCATACAAGATCCCCTGCCTTGAATTCCCTTGCTTTCTTAGGCCCCTTGGACCTAGCCTTGTACAACTCATTGGACCTTTCAATCTGCTTCTTGACTTGCTCATGAATCTGTATCATTTGCTCAACTCTTTTCTTTGCATCATAGCTTGCCTTGTTTCCTTTGACTGGTGCTAGGTCTGTAGGCATGAGAGGATTAGTGCCATAAACTGTTTCAAAAGGACTTTTACCTGTGCTGCTGGAGGGAGCTCTGTTGAAGGCAAACTCAGCTTGTGCTAGCTTGAGGTCCCAATCTTTCAATGACTTAGAAACAATGCTCCTTAAGATCTTCCCTAGTGTTCTGTTAGTGACTTCTGTCTGCCCATCAGTTTGGGGATGGTGAGAAGTACTAAACAATAACCTAGTCTTCAATAGCTTCCACAAGGTTCTCCAGAAATGGCTCATGAACTTTGTGTCTCTATCTGAGACAATGCTTCTAGGGACCCCATGTAACTTGACAACCTCTCTAAAGTATATTTCAGCCACCCCCAAGGCATCCTCAGTCTTCTTACAAGCAATGAAATGTGCCATCTTGCTAAATCTATCTACAACCACCATGATTGAATCCTTTCCCCTTTGAGTTCTAGGTAAGGCTACAATGAAATCCATACTGAGGTCTTCCCATGGCTTGTTGGGTACTGGAAGTGGTGTGTAAGGGCCTGCTTGAAAATGTGCCTTGGCTAGTTGACAAGATCTGCATCTTTTGAGGGCATCTTGCACATCACTGAGCATCTTAGGCCAATAGAACTGATCTTGTAAGATGTCATAGGTCTTCTGTACCCCAAAGTGACCAGCAAGGCCATTGGAGTGAACCTCTTTGACCAGTAATCCCCTATAAGGTCCCTTAGGCACACACAGTTTGTTCCCATAAAATAAGTATCCTTCTTGAGCTGTGTATTTGCTTCCTTTCTTGACTTGCCCTTCTTGATGTACCTCCCATTCATGCTTGAAGTCTGGGTCTTCTTGATAGAGCTCTTTCATAAATTCAAACCCCAACACCCTTTGCTCCATGAAGGTCAACATTACAGACCTTCTAGACAATGCATCAGCTACAACATTGTTCTTACCCTCTATATACTTGCTGGAGAATGAGAAGGATTGCAAGAACTCTACCCATTTGGCATGCCTGGGGTTGAGTTTGTGCTGTCCATTGATGTATTTGAGAGCCTCATGATCAGAATGAAGCACAAAAGGCTTAGGCTTCAAGTAGTGTCCCCAATGATTCAATGCCCTCACAATGGCATAGAATTCCTTGTCATATGTGGAATAGTTAAGCTTGGCCCCATTTAGCTTCTCACTAAAGTATGCCACAGGTTTCTTTTCTTGAGTAAGCACAGCTCCTATGCCAAGACCACTGGCATCACACTCTACCTCAAAGAGTTTGTTAAAGTCTGGTAGAACCAATATTGGAGACTTGCACAATAGCTCTTTGATCAGATTGAAGGACCTTTCAGCCTTCTCATTCCACTTGAACTCTCCCTTCTTCATGCACTCAGTAATAGGGGCCATGATTGAACTAAACCCTTGTATGAACCTCCTATAGAAAGATGCCAACCCATGGAAACTTCTTACATCAGTAACAGTTTGGGGAATGGGCCATTCCTTGATTGCTTGCACTTTCTCAGGATCAACTGCTACCCCTTTCTTAGAGATGATGAACCCAAGGAAGTAAACCTCAGGCTGCATGAAGGTGCACTTCTCTAGCTTGCCATACAACTTGTTTTCTCTTAGGACCTCAAACAACATCTTCAGATGTTGCAAATGTTCTCCCTTTGTTGAACTGTAAATAAGAATATCATCAAAGTAAACCACTACACACTTGCCTAAGTAAGGCCTTAGGACTTCTGTCATCAACCTCATGAAGGTGCTAGGGGCATTAGACAACCCAAAAGGCATCACCAACCATTCATAGAGCCCATGTTTAGTCTTGAAAGCTGTCTTCCATTCATCCCCTGCTCTTATCCTCACTTGGTGGTAGCCCTGCCTCAGATCAATCTTAGTGAACACTTGAGCCCCACTTAGCTCATCCAGAATATCATTAAGTCTAGGTATGGGAAACCTATACTTGATGGTAATGTTGTTGATGGCCCTACTATCAATACACATACGCCAAGTCCCATCCTTCTTTGGCACAAGCAAGGCTGGTACAGCACAAGGACTGAGGGACTCTCTGACATAGCCCTTGTTGAGTAGTTCACCTACTTGAAGTTGGAGCTCTTGTGTAGCCTTAGGGTCACTCCTGTAGGCTGGCTTGTTGGGTAAGATAGCTCCAGGCACTAGGTCAATGTGGTGCTCTATCCCTCTAAGTGGTGGCAGTCCACTAGGAAGCTCAGTAGGGAAGACATCACCATAACTTTCTAGGATAGATTTGACCTCTTCAGGGATATCAATGATACTCATCCCAGTCTCCTTGACTAGCAATATGTATACAGGTTGTAGCTCACTTAGCTCTTGTGCTATTTCTGATTCATTTATCAACATGACTTCTTTGGAAGCCTCACTCATGGGGTTTGGGTTGATCTTTAAAGCAGGTGGTAAAGGTGCTAGGGTGATCTTCTTCTTCCCATACTTGAAGGTGTAGGTGTTGTCTCTCCCATGGTGTATGGCATCCCTATCAAACTCCCATGGTCTCCCAAGCAGAAGGTGACATGCATCCATAGGTAGAACATCACAAAGACTCTCATCCACATACCCTTTACCAATTGAGAAAGGTATAACACATTGTTTATCCACCTTGATCTCAGCCCCTTTGTTTAGCCATCTGAGTTTGTAAGGTAGGGGGTGGTCTTTGGTGGGTAGAGCTAGCTTGTCTATCAGTGTTTTGGAGGCCACATTAGTGCAGCTTCCCCCATCAATAATGAGGTTACATACTCTACCCTTGATGGTACATCTGGTCCTAAAGATCTGGTGTCTTTGGTCCTCTTCCAAAGGTTGTGGTTGAGTATGCATTACCCTCCATGTTACCAAACTTAACCCTGCATCAGGCTCTATCAACTCCTCACTAGCCTCTACCTCAGGCTCTTCCATCTCTTCATCACAGACCAACACTTCATCATCTCCCCAATGGATTACTTCTAGGGTACTCAGAGCCCTTTTAGATGGACATTCTCTAGCAAAATGCCCATACCCTTGACATTGAAAGCACTTTTTGAGAGGGGTAGTCTTCCTTTGGCCTGCCTCAACAGCCTTGCCTTTATCAAGGTTGAAAGGAGTCTTAACAGGAACCACAGGTTCTCCTATCTTAACTCCTGCAAAAGGTTTGAAGGTGGGGGTTCTGGAAGGTGTCTTAGAAGCACTGGCCTTTCCTTTTCCCAATTTTTCTACCCTTAAAGACAAGTTGACAGCTTCCTCAAAGGAGTATATGTTTTGTAACCTGACTTTACTAGCTATCCTTTCATCCAACCCCTCTAAGAACCTTGCTATCTTTTGTTCAGATTTCTCAACAACCTCACATTGCAAAGTGAGTTGTTCAAAGTCTCTTAGGTAGGACTCTAAAGGTCTTTGGTCTTGCTTTAGGTGAGTAAGCTTAATGAACATGTCCTGAGTGTAGTCCCTAGAGACAAACTTAGCTCTCATTTTCTTTTTTAGTTTGAGCCATGACTTGACAGGTTCTTTCCCTTCCCTAACCCTCAAGGTTTTCATGTTTTCATACCACAGTGAGGCATAGCCTTTTAGTTTCATGATAGCAACCTTAAAAGCCTTTCTATCAGTGTATCCTTTAAACTCAAAGACTCTTTCTACAGACCTTAGCCAATCTAAGAAATCATCAGGGTTCAAGCTACCTAGAAAGTCAGGAATCTCTACCTTGATATCTTTGTCTTGGTGTCTGAGAAGGCTGTGATCTGAGCCATCTGAATCTGACATTTCAAACTGATCTACAGGTTGTCTCCTCCTTACTCCACCTTGTGGGAAAGGTGCTCCTCTTCCTCGACCTCTGCCTCCCCTTGTATCATTGTTCTGTTGGCCCTCAAGGAGTTCATTGACAGATCTAGAGACCTCCATTACAGTTCTGACAAGATCTTGAACTGTGTTTTCAAGACCTGTGATTCTCTCTTCACTCATGGTTGTATTTTGTGTTTTTAATGTAGTTAGGTAGATGAACTCACAAACCAAAGCTCTGATAACCAATTTGCACTGAAACTATTCAGAAAAGACAACTAAACAATGACAAATTGAACTAAGATTAAGACACTTGCAAGTACTCTGTTTCTGTTTGAATTGATTGTTAAAGAACAAGGATAGGACCTTAATCAAAGCACAAAGCCAATGATTGAGGGTTGAACTTTGATCCCAGCACACAGCTAAGGACCCAAGCTCACTTCCAAGCACAAAGCAAAGGAAGTTGTCTCAAGCACACAGCCAAGAGATGCAACAGAAACAAGGTTTCAGTTTTATGTTTTACTTCAAATCTGATTTGCATTTCATTAGGTAAAGGCCTTATATAGGCAACAAGGATACAACTCAGACGTTAGGAGATATCTAGGGCCACAAAGGCTTACAACATGAAACAAAATAACAGCTACAAACTTGCAGGAAAACTGACATAAAGTAGATAAAGCAGAAAAGTAATTCTAATAGGACAATCTGCCTTAATGGGTTTGTTGGGGTTGAAACTGGTGGAGGGGTGGACTTCTGAGCTTGATTCTTGAGCTCAACTGAAGTGGGATGGATGCCAAAGGTCCTTCTAAAAGGCCCTCGAGTTTGTTTGATCATAAAAGGAAAGTTTGATAGTGACATGTTAACTACTGCAAAAAGGCTGAAATCTGGACAGTCTGAAGTTGTCCCTAAGCTAACTCTTTGTGTGTTTGTTTCTGGGGAGGGAAGTCCTGGGGAAAGTTGTAGAGGACCTTCCCAAGACATAGGTTTGAGGGTTGGTTAGGCTTGTTTGATTGTGTGGGGCCCCATGGACCTTGTTTAGAAAGGCTGTGATAGGCTGTTTTTGGCTGGGGGCTGTTTTTGTTGTGTTGGGTTTGTTGGGCTGTTGGCTGAGCTTTGTTGTGGCCTAGTCTTGGGAAGTGGATGGCTAGGCTTTGTTCTGGTTGTGGTGGTGTTGTCTTAGCAGGCTTGAAGTGGTTGTGGCTTGGACTGAATAGAACATTGTCATAGCTGGTCATGGTGTTATCTGAATGTATGTTGTTGTTTTGATGTTGAGTCTTGTCTTGAGTTTGTGTCTTGTCTTGAGCTCGTGTCATGGCTCGTGTCTTGGCTTGGTCACATACTCCCGTTGCAGTATTATATCGGTTGCTTGGGATATCATTTGGGAATTAGATGTCTCTAATTGGAGGATTCTAAAAGAGACTTTGCTTTAGGGTAATTGAGTTGGTACCCAAAGTTGAGGAGTTTTGTCATAAATGAAAATCGATTCATTTTGAGTTTTAGATGATCTAAATGATTTGAATGGTTGTCTGATTTCCAAGTGATTGATCATTTGTGGTTTGGAATTAGTAATTCTCTTTTATTCTTAAGGAACCGTAGTTTGCTAATGTGACTATTTATATTTGAGGCTTCGAGTGTAGTAATGATCGAATTAAGGATGTTATGGCGTATTAAAGAATTCTTATAACCGATAATGGATTGTGGATTTTCACTTGTCGTGAGACTTTGGATGAGGCTAGTTGGATCCTAGATGATTATGTTTTGTTGCGTGGTTTGTGTTTTGACTTTCGAGGATGAGAAAGTTCATTTTAAATTTAGGATAATGAGTTTGAAGTAAATTGAATCAAGGGAATTTCATGGTAAGTCTCCTTTACCATGTGGATTGTTAGTTGTGGAGTCTACCGTGCCAATGCACTTTAGTAGATCCTAAATGGATCTGAATAATTAAGTTATTGGCTTGAATTATCGTGATTATGGGATATCTTTGTAGGATTTCTGATGATTGAAAATGATGAGTTGCAAATTGGGTAAATTGCATTCTCTTGAGGATTTGGTTTATTAGTAGAGTTAGTGATGTCGAATTCTTGTAGATCTTCTTGCCGACTTTATCTTGATCTTCCTATCCCAAAGAGTTCGATTTGTTTCGTTTCTGCGTGTTTTGTATATATTTTGTTACCTGAATTGTGTGTGAATTGTGCGAGTCGCTCTATGTACGTGTAATGTCTTGTTATTTGATTTTATCTTTGAGAAAACTTTCAAATTTTCATATTGTATTTCTAAATTAACTTTTCAAAGGAGTCTAAAGATGTATTTTGTACCCTCTTTTTGGAGAAAATAGATTTCTTTTGCTTTTATACCTGGATTTTGCGTTTGGTTGGATGTTTGGACTTGTTATTGGAGACGTCTGTTGACTAGTCTTGCACTTACTAATGTTTGTTTTGAATTTCGATTTCACTATTTCGATTTTAATTTGATTTGGATAATTGGAGTCCTCGTTCGCGACGGGCACTCTTGAGATCCGTAAGTAAAGTTTCACACTTATGAAAATTCTCCTTAAAACGTTTTCGAGATGAACCTCGTTTCATAGATGTTTCCCTTATAGAAGTTTAGTATTAATTTTGAAAACCGATTCTTGTCCTTGATACTTTTATTTTCTACTCTTAAGTTTCGAGGACGAAACTTTTTAAAAGGAGGGGTGATTGTAACACCCGCAAATGTACCCTATTTTTCTAGTAAAATAATTTTTACGGATACTTTTCAACGAAATTTTGTTTTAATTTAGAATTTAATTTTCCGAGTCGAATTTAGATTTTCCGAGTTCGTATTTGGAATTTCCGCGAGATTCCATGTGAATCCCGTCTTAAGGCGACTTTGACTTTTTCTTGACTTTTCCACTTACATATCTCATACTACCTCTTTAACCTATTTTTCATACACAACTCAAACATCACCTTCTTCATCACCAAGAAACCCAAAACCTAGCTTCCATAATCTTCCAATCTTAGATTCGTCGCTACTCTTTCGTTTCTCGCTCAAATTCACGTAAGTTCGTCTTATTCTTCCCCTCTTAGCTTCCTCTATCCGTATTGGTAATAAAATTACCGTCTTTCTCGCTTTTCAATTTATCCGTCTTTCTCAAAGGTGAATTATATTCATCTTTTGGTCGTCTTTGTTTAGGTGGAGACTAGGAAGGCTTAGAAATCGATTAAAGACGCGAAAAGGTAACGGTGAAGGGTTACTCGATATCATTTACGTGTTTTACATGCTTTATATGTTAGAATTCGTATTTAGAATACGATTAGTAAGCTTAAGATTCATGTTATGGATGATGATTGTTGTAAGTTGATGATTGTTGATGATGAATATTGATTGTTGATAGTTAATAGAAGTAGATTATGAGAATTGGAAATGATAGAATTGTGTATGTTGCTCACGGGTTGATGTTGTCCCAGCCGGGTGCCCGGCCGCCGGCCCATTGGCCGGCTGGGAACTCACTGCACCGACCCTTTTTCGTAAAATGATCATATCTCTTTCGTTACTTGCTTGTTTTGGGCTTGTGACCTATCGTTGGAACCGTAAGAGGATATGCTATCACCTCCATTTGGAATTTCTGCATTTGCATGCCTAGAACTCTAGTTATGACCGTTTAAAGGAACCCTTGTTTTAATAGTTTTCCAAACTTGTGATTTTTGTGTATTGGTGCTCCTGGCCGGGGTACCGGCCGCCGGTCCACTGACCGGCCTGGAACAAGGCTGTGTTTTATTCTTACAATTTCTAAAACTCGTAATTTAAAATAGTTCGCATGGTTCGTTTATCGTATAATTTTACGTAGTGACTTATAATATTAATGTTTTGGATATATGATATTTCTTTCGCTTGTATCACATGTTTTGTGACGGTTTTTGATATGTCCCACTTTGGATATACGGTTTGAGCACTATTTTGTTATGTGCTTTGTACTCTCATTCCCTTGGCTACCTCCACGTTCGTAAGGCTGGAATGTCGGAACGGGGAGGTATCCTACTGCTTAAATGCATGTGTTAGTGGGCATACGACGACGTTGTTGGAGTTGAACGCTTGCGTTGATCGACCCGGCCGTCAAATGTTGTGTACTTGCAGGTGGTGTTATTTGCATGTAGCGTACCGCTTGTTATGAGGCTTGTGCTCTTTTCCGCCTCTTTCGTGAATTGATCTACCGAATTTGGGGTACTCGGCGTCTATGATTGACCGAGTCTTGGATGCGAAATGTGATCGCATGTCGAATCGGAAAATGTGATTCCGAGAATCTGGCCAGGTTTAGATTAGGAGCCTTATTATTATCGTTCCTACCAGGAGGAAATTAGTCTACATATACGAAATGTGATCGTGTATGCGTTCAGGGAAATGTGATCCCGTGGATGCCTTTTAATCATACTTGCCATGTACACGGTGCTAGTGCGTTTCATTTACCGTGAGAGATGTCGTCTTTGTGTCGTTGTTCTTGGATGCGTGATTTCATGATTTATTATTCATGGTCATTGCATGATTGGGCATCGTCAATGTATTGGTACGTTTGAATGGATGATAATATGATGGATTTATTGTGATCATCGCATGACTTGGCATGGTTGTTTGTCGAGTCTCAATCTTATCAAACTTATACCGCTAACGATGAGATGTAAGCCCTAGTGAGCGTATTCGGTTGCCTAAGAGTGTCTTCCCCGAGTCTTTGTATAACATGATGGATTCGGATTTATATTCCATATGCTCTTATTATTATATATTGAATTGCCTATCTATCCTTATCGTATTTCACATGTATATCTATATATGCATGCTTCTATTTTGTATTTCCTTTTATGTACGTTTAATGTGATATGGCTGGGAGAACCCGGAGTTACTCCCCACTGATTGTGGCGTTCATGTTTTTCATGGATGAACAGGTTGCTTGCATGGATGGCATTTTGCTTGATATTTTGGGTTCGGGTGTGAGCTAGCGGGCGTTGTCCCTGGATGAAACACCTCTAGACGTTCTTTAGCTAGATGCTAATAACTTTGTCTTTTGTTAACACTTTGAGAGACTACGTCTCTTGTGGTATTTTTATTTGGTTTGTAATATTTGACACTCTTCGTATTTTCTATTGGCATGTAAAAAGTTTTAAAAACACCGTAGTTTCGCTAATTAAATCACATGCTTGTGTGTTTTATTTCCGCATTCGCGAGGGTTGTCACAGTTGCTCACCATGAGGTGGGAGTTGGCCTTGTTTTCTTTGGGTAATAGAGGTAGCCAATTGGGCCATTTGAGTTTCAAGCATCTTGATGGCACCATCTTGAGCTTGATCACTCTTTTGAAGTTGAGCAAACATTGAATCTTGTTTTTGAACAACTTGGAGAAGCATGGATTCAATTTTGCTCAAGCTTGAGTCATTAGGTTGGCTTTGAAATTGGGGTGGTTGATGTTGAGGTTGGTGTTGGTAAGGTTGATTGAAGTTAGGTTGAAATGAAGGTCTCTGGTTTGAAAACCAGGTGGATTGTAACGCTTCTGTTGGTGTGGTGTGAATGGTTGTTGAATTTGATGGTGGGGATTTTGAATGTTGGTGCTTTTGTAGGACAAAAAAGGATGGTTTTTCGTGTTCTCGTTATAGAAGTTTGAGAAAGCGTTGCCTTGCCTATGTCCTTGATAGACATTGACTTGCTCTATCGACCTTCTACATTCTTGAAAACTATGCCCTCCAACCCCACATGTCTCACATACCACTACGTGGTTAGTGACGTTGACATGTTCCTTGGATTGGGAAGAGCTTCCTACTTGTTGCTGCAGAAGGGCTAATTGGGCTTCTAGTAGTGCTACTTTACTTGAATCGTCCTCCTTGGTTTTGAGTGGCATAGCACGCGAGTTGCTATACTGAGAGTCGTGGATTGCCATTGACTCGATAGTTGTACTAGCTATTTCTACATCGATTTGATCGAAACGACCATTGTTAGCGGAGTCGAGGATACGACGTGATTCGCCACAACAACCGTTGTAGAAGGTGATAGCTAAGAACCATGAATCAAGGCCATGATGAGGGCATTCTCTTTGTAATTATTTGTATCTTTCCCATGCCTCGTAAAGGCTTTCATCGCCTCTCTGACGGAATCCAGTAATTTGACTCCGTAAGAGTGCGGTTCGTTCTGGTGGGAAGTACTTTTGATAGAAAGCAAGAGCTAGACTATCCCAGTCGGCTATTCCTAAGGCAACTCGGTCAAGGCTATTGATCCAAAGTTTTGCCTTTCCTGTTAAAGAGAAGGGAAAGAGCATTTCCCTAATCTGCTCTTGGGATACTCCAGTTTGTCTAATCGTGGAGCAATAGTCACAGAAGTTTTGGATATGAAGGTTGGGATCTTCTGTGGCATTGCCACCAAATTGACTTCTTTCTATTAGATTGATGAAGGAAGGTTTGATTTTGAAGTTTTGGGCTGTGATTTGAGGTGTAGCGATACCCCTTGGAAGTGTATTTGCAGTGGGTTTGGAATGGTCGGAAAGTCGAACCATTTTATTTTGTGAAGATGAAGATGGAGTGTTGGTTGAAAGTTGATTGGTTTTTGGGAATGGAGATGAGAATGGATCTTCTTCTCCTTCAAGATTAGGTAGAATATCCGAGTATTTCTCACGAATACGATCTAAACTTGAAATATCAGAAGCTTTTGAGATTTCGTTGAATAGCTTTAGTTTCCTACGCAGAGTTCTTTCTAGTTCGGGGTCTAAAGCGATAGGGGTCCCTAGTCTAGAAGATCTGGGCATAAGATTGGAAAGCTAAGATGAAAAATCAAGAGAGGTCTAAAGGAATTTGGCTTCCTAAAGACAAGATAAAACTAATTGCGATAAAAATCACAAGAATAAGGAAAACTAAACCGTGCTCCCCGGCAACGGCGCAAAAATTTGATCGTGCTTGTCGCGAGCCCGATACAAAGATAATTTACCCAGACTAGGCTAATAAAAAATTAATGTAATTAGGGAAGTTGGGGTCGATCCTCAGGGAGATGGTGTTTCCTATAGGATTGTGAATCGTCTCACAATTGAGTTTTATCTAACGAGTTTCTGGGTTTTGGAGTTTTTAATTTCTAAACTAATAAAAGGCATAAATGAAACGAAATAAAGGCAAATGAAGATGAAAGCAATAAAGCGAAAGATGAATTAACAATAATGAGAAGCATCTAGGGAAGTAGGTTCACACATATAGATTGACATATTAATGAAATTGGATTTAGGATATGCAAATAATTCATTGTGAGTTCGTAAGAATGATGTGTTCATTACAATCATAGATCAGATGGTCTAGCAGGCTTTTAGGCAATTTACTAGGTCTTAATCCACCATGTCATGCTTTGTCTATTCAATTCTCGTATCTCTACCTTGGAAAAGAATTGCATACTAGTCAATGATTTTGATCAGGAATCGTCAACTATCGTTATAGTCCAAACATGCATAGACACAATGTTTTAAAAGCACAATTTCTTTTATCCAATTATCATCTTTTAATCAATCTAACATGGCTACCCTACACCCTAGATAGGTGACTACTCACTCATGATTATGTTTATGATGGTGATAATGAAAACTAGGATAGACATGTAATACCCCACATTTGTTGAAGAGGTCCATTGATAAGTTTAAATGACTAGTGCTTAAAGGGATTGTAAGTACTACTCATATCAACAAAGTGCACTTTCTTTTCTGGTCATCCATGAAAAAGAACTCAAAAGTTAAGCGTGCTTGACTGAGAGTAGTCTTAGGATGGGTGACCTCCTGGGAAAGTTCCCGGGATGTGCATGATTGAGGACAAAATGCGCTGGAAAGGACCCGTGTTGATCTGTGGGCCATGTACACAGCCTGGACAGTTATCATGAGTGACAGCTCCTGACCCAAGGTTTGGGCCGGGGTGTTACAAATGGTATCAGAGCAACCCTGCGACCGTGCGGTGATGGAGGCAGTTGTTATACGCTCCTGGAGGCAGTTGTTATACGCTCCATTGTGATCACCCACCTAGCGGGGGAGGATTCTGGGTTAGCGGTTATGCTCCCAGGCGCAACGAGGACGTTGCGTTCTTCAAGTGGGGGTGATTATAATACCCCACATTTGTTGAAGAGGTCCATTGATAAGTTTAAATGACTAGTGGTTAAAGGGATTGTAAGTACTACTCATATCAACAAAGTGCACTTTCTTTTCTGGTCATCCATGCAAAAAGAACTCAAAAGTTAAGCGTGCTTGACTGAGAGTAGTCTTAGGATGGGTGACCTCCTGGGAAGGTTCCCGGGATGTGCATGATTGAGGACAAAATGCGCTGGAAAGGACCCGTGTTGATCTGTGGGCCATGTACACAGCCTGGACAGCTATCATGAGTAACCGCTCCCGACCCAAGGTTTGGGCCGGGGTGTTACAAGACATGCTTACAATAATTTAAGACTCTCTATGTGGCGATTATAACGACGCTACTTGACAATCTAAGAAATGAAATGACGATTATAACAACACAAAAATGAATCTAAGATAATATGTATGGAAAATAACATTCAAATAGAAAACAATAAGGACTTAAAACAAGAGATAAAATAGAAATACCTAGGTGACGATCAACAACGAAAGCGATAACAATAATAGGAATCCCTCGCATAGAATAATCGTTCCTTGAATTACAACACTTGAACCCAACAAAGTAGATTACAAAGATTGAAATTCTTATTGATCTAAGCTAATGTTTTGATGTGAAATGGACAGAAATAAACTAAGAACTAAAGACAAGAGAAGAAAATGATCTAAACTAGAAAGACTAAACTAAAGAGAAAATGTAAGAAGAGAAGAGATGTTGTGTGTGAGATTGATTATGAGAAGAGGGGTTGGAGCTCTCTTTATATAGCATTAGGGTTTCGTGGGGAAGGGGTCGAGCATTGAACATATAGGACAAAAATAGGAAGTTGAAGCATTTTGCTCGAAGCAGCAGAGATAACCGATCGGGTACACACTTACCCGATCGGGTAAGTTGTCATCTAGAAGCTTTTGACTAACGTTTCATCTCCCTTTGCCTTGACTTGACTTCCATCATCCCCCTTGACCTCTTCAATCGGGTTTGTTAATAGGGTTTGATGTAATGCGATGAATTCTTCCGCTCAATTGATTGATCTTCCGACAACTGCGACATCGTCTTTATTTCTTCTCTCTTTTGAGTTAGTGAACGTTCTTGAAATGCCTTTGACATGGTCAAGCTTGCTTCTTCAAATCGTCGGGTTCTAGGCAAATGCTCGGGAATATAGAAAAAGGGCGTAGAAACGTCACTTTCCCTACAAAACAGGTTAGAACACAGGAATTCGCCTAGAAGATGATATTAGCTCATAAAATGGCTTAACAAAGCACAAATGACATACAAAACCGAGCTAAATTGGGGGTTAAAATCATACAAATATTCACTTATCAACTGTCTCGCACAAAATATTCCCTAACCTTGTTCAAGTTTCACCCTGGATAACACGTAAGTGTATAATCCCCAGTGGAGCCGCCAAACTGTGGTACACAGCCTGGTGAGAGACCACGGGATTGAAACGAGGTACAAGCATAGTGATACACATTTGTCGAGTCGCCACCAATTTTTATGGGAAATTGGAACCTTTCGTATACTTAATGCCATGTCAAGACAGAAAGTGATGACATGAACACTAAGAACTCGTTACCTTTAGCATTCTATGTCTAGAATGACTCTCGTGGATGCCAATGTACACGGATGTTCACAGAGATCTAGAGTAAGGGGTGAGGGAACGTATTAGGAAATTCTTTAATCGATTTCCTATTCCTACCCGCCTCGATAGCGGCGTCTACTAATGATTAGGAAATTCGTTTGTACTCGATATGCGATCGGTTATAGGCATGCAATGCAACATCGACATTTTAATCCTAGCATGTGAATTAAACTATGTCGGTGAACATGTAGTTTTATCACTCAATTATGTCAAAATTGGGTTTAGAATGAGTTATGTACGAAAGGCAAGGAAACAATACAATACAATGATTAAATAAGATTACAACTGATTACATAATATATGTCATGAATATATCCAAAACAGAAGTTTGAAGATAAGAGAAAAGATTTAAAGATTAAAAGGACAGATTAAGGGCGATATTATGATTAATAGTCGATTAATTACATGATTAAGCTATGTCGAAGCGAGAAAGGAAGTTCAGAGACAGAAACCAGCCTAGAACAAATGATGTAGCAGGTGCATCCTTTGGAGAAGCCGCAGCACCTGCTGCGTCTGTTCTTGAGATGGGCTCTGGCTGTGAAGCCAAAATCGCAATCAGTTAATGTTTGTTGGTATATTTATGGTTTATTATCGATCTATGACTCGAGTAAAAGTGGATCTAATCAATTAAATTACAAGACTAAAACCCACTAATATTGACTATTAGGGATTTAATACGAGACCAAACGATTTATAAAAGATAAATATGATTTATGTACCAATAAAAATAGAATAAGAAAAGGAAAATAAAAGACGTAGAAACAAGAGGAAGAAGAAGAAAAGCAGTAGCACGCAGCCTCAAGAAGAGGCGCAAATGCTTATGTGTTTCTTCTCGGCGCCTGATCACTTATAAAAAGGTTTTATGAAAAGGTTTTGACTTTAAATCTATTTTTGATTTATTTATTACATATATCTTACATTAAATGAGTAAATAAATAAAATAAACAAAAGACGGGATTTGAACACCCTCAGACTTAGATGTTGACGAAACGAGATATGAACTAAATTTACGTTTTAGTGACAGCTCTACTCGAATGTATGCAGAAAGTGCCCTCGATAAAGGACTAAAATTGATTGATTAAGTTGATTAATTGTGTAGTTGGTCAAATTGGTAGGTCAAATGCAAACGTGAAAGGTACTGAGAAGGATCTGAGCTGACGTGGTCGATTGATCAAGCACGTAGATGACGATAGCTTAGAGCAAGTTCTAGAATGCACAGGGAGAAGAGAAGGGGCGAAACACTCGCGTACTTTAAAAGTGAGAACGGACCTCTCCTGCGTACTCAAACTTTGGAGAGAAACAGGCTGGGGAAGAGGCGCAGCAGGACTGCGATCCTTCGAAGAGGCGGAGCACCTGCTGCGTCATTTCCCCAGAGGTTTTCTGCTAAAAAGGAAGATTCCCACGTTTCTATTACAGAATTTTGGGAGAAAATAAGCCACAACGTAAAATTAGTTAAGAACTAGTGAGGAAACCAAAAGGAAAGTGTTCTTAGGCTAGACTCAAGACTAGTGAGGAGACCAAAAGAAAGCGTTCTCAGGTGAATCCTTAGACTAGTCATGAGACCAAAAGAAAATGTTCTTGATATAATGATCTATAAAGTGGAAGTACCTAGAAGTTTTAAAATTCGATTTTCTAACATAAGAGACTTTTAAATGGTATCTATGCAAAGGAATGATGTATTTGGAGTTGTCCAATAATAAATCATTCTATAAACATGAAGATGTTTTATTTAGAGGTGTCCAATAATAGTTGCATTGAAAGACATGAAAATGTCTGCAAAAGCTACGTTAATGTGTAACTATGCTTAGATCCAAATCATCAGTAAAATACCTCATAGTAGGTGTGTAAGAGATACATAACAAAACTACATGCCCAAATAGGGATTTGGAATGGGATGTGTACATGACAAAAGCCTATGGTATCTAACAAGAGGTTATGATGATAATTTCTATTAGGAGATATAAGAAGAGTTTCACTCGATTTGTCGAAAATTCATGTATAGACATGATGTAACAACCCGAAAAGTACCCACTTTGCTTAAGCAATAGCTTATGGATACTTTTCAGTAGAACTTAAGTTTTTAATATTGGAATTTTTGTTCCGAGTCGTATTT